>JACEEZ010004305.1:476281-541281 GCA_016584305.1 Chionoecetes opilio | reverse complement strand
AAACGGTACAAGCCATTCTTCCCTTGTGTCTGACTTCTGCATGAAAAATATATTAAAAAACGAACAAAAATGAGGCAAAAATAGGAAGATTTGATACGTAAAAAAAAAAAAAAAACGTTAGTAGTATCTATAGACGGAAAAAAAACGTAACTGATGGAAATATAGGAAGAGTTAAAACGTAAAAAAAAAAACATTAGTAGTATCTCTAGGGTGAAAAAACCCGTAAATTATGAAAATATAGAAAGAATTGAAACTAAAAAAAAAAAAACGTTAATATCTATAGGGGGAAAAAGAACAAAACTGATGAAAAAATAGGAAGAGTTAAAACGTAAAAAAAACACGTTAATATCTATAGGGTGAAAAAAAAACCTGATAAAAAAATAAGAACAGAGTTGAAACTTAAAAAAAAAACCGTTAGTAGTAGTACGTTAGTATGTAGATCTCTAGGGTGAAAAAGAACGTAAATGATGAAAAAATAAGGAGTTAAAACGTAAAAAAAAAACGTTTGTAGTATCTCTAGGGTGAAAAAGAACGTAAATGATGAAAAAATAAGGAGTTAAAACGTAAAAAAAACCCAGTAGTAGTATCTCTAGGGTGAAAAAGAACAAAACTGATGAAAATATAGAAAGTTGAAACGTACAAAAAAAAAAAAGAAGTTAATATCTTCGTATAGTAAAACTTATTATATATTCAAAATAGTCGTCAAGGAAATTAAGCTCACAATATACACTCACACCAATGTTATTAAATACAATATATGGATCACGAGAAAAAATATAATCGTGAACGGGCAAAAAGCATGTATAAAAATTGATCATAGATTTTAATTATGAAATACGAGAAAGGTAATCAGTAGGTTATAATTATGTGAAAAAAATGAAATGATACGTACTTTGAGGTAAACATTAAATTTCGCCTCATAGTGAAATCCAATGGTTAATACTACCTTCAATTTCTACTTAGTTACCATTTTAACGTTATTTTATTTGGTTTAAGGTACCAGTGAAGAGATATATAAAAAAAGAGAAAATATCAAATAAAAAATAAAACTGATAATTGTGTAATGTTAGGCGAATAAAGAAAAGACTGGAAGCTGTACAGTAATAATCTCTCTCTCTCTCTCTCTCTCTCTCTCTCTCTCTCTCTCTCTCTCTCTCTCTCTCTCTCTCTCTCTCTCTTAGGTAATAGAATATACTCTCTAATCTACACTAGGGTGAATAATACAGTATAATACAGTGATGGTGAATAATACACTACTGCTGGGATCGACTCAGTGCTTAGCGTGCTTAGTGCTTTTCAGGTGATTTAATTAAACAGGTGAGAGAAAGGGTGAAAAAAAAGGGTGAGAAAAACGCAATTTAACAGGTGAGAGAAAGGGTGATAAGAAAGGGTGAAAGGAAAAGGGTGCGAGAAAGGGTGAAAGAAAAAGGGTGATAAGAAAGGGTGAAAGAAAAAGGGTGCGAGAAAGGGTGAAAGAAAAAGGGTGCGAGAAAGGGTGAAAGAAAGGGTGAAAGAAAAAGGGTGCGAGAAAGGGTGAAAGAAAAAGGGTGCGAGAAAGGGTGAAAGAAAAAGGGTGCGAGAAAGGGTGAGAGAAAAGGGTAAAAGAAAAAGGGTGAGAGAAAGGGTGAAAGAAAAAGGGTGATAAGAAAGGGTGAAAGAGAAAGGGCGAGAGGAAAAACGCAATTTAACAGGTGAGAGAAAGGGTAAGAGACGAGATGCTATAGAGAAAGTATAAAAAAGAAAGTATGTCGTCAAGGGCTTGCGAGGAATCATGATGTGTGTTCATTTGTTTAAAGAGAAAGTGTGGAAGCCTTTAAACCCCTTGAGACCCAGAACGGAATTTCCATTGTAGTTTAACTGACATTAGACAATTTTTTACGAATATAAGCAATGTTTTATAGATATGGCCTGTTTAGTATCCTTGTCGACTAGCTAATTTGTATATTCAGTTACTTTTCGTAATTTAGTGGCTTGACAACATACGATTTTTATAGCAAGGAAAGATCTGGGCGTGAAGGGTTAAAGTAGTAGTCTTTGCTTCCTACTCTAAAGGCTTTGTGTGGAAATAGGAAGGTGAAGGATACGGTAAATGTTTATGAGTTGTTGGGAATGCATGGAGGCAGTGTGTTGAAGAGGATATGGCAGCATTGGGCATTGAAGAAGTAGAGGCAATGGATACAGATAGTTAGAAAAGTATCATCAGCCGTTTAACCTCATACGATATTATGGGAAAATCTGACGTTAACCCTTCACGCCCAGATCTTTCCTTTGCTATATAAAATCGTATGTTGTCGAGCCATAAAATAACAAAAACGTAACTAAATATACCAAATTAGTTAGTGGTCGAGGATACTAAACAGGTCATATCTATAAAATATTGCTTATATTCACTAAAAATCGTCTAATGGTACCCAAATTACAATGAAAATTACGTTCTGGGCCTCAAGGGGTTAAACAGAAAGAAGAAGAAATATGTTGTTGGGAATGGTTATAGTAGTAGTGAAAATAGTAGCAGTGGGGTTAGTAGTAGTAGTGTTAGTTGTGGTGGTGGTGGTAGTTAGTAGCACTGTACACTTACCGTAGATAACACTTAGTCGCCAGTTACTTGCCACTCACTAAATGTCGCCAGGCACAATATATTACGAATTTTAGCATCACTACAGACTGTTATGTGCCACTGAAGATATGTAGTGTGATGTACTACATAATATAAACTACTGTGTATCATCTTCAGTGGGCCGTGGCACATACAAGGCTGTAGTGATGCTAAAATTCGTAATATATGGTGCCTGGCGACATTAGTGCAGTGGCAAGTGACTGGCGACTATAGTGTTATCTACGGTAGTCAATCCCAACACACAAATGAAACAGGTACACTTGACCTTAATTAATACTGGGATGATACATCGTATACGTGAACATAATAATAATAATAATGATAATAATAGTAGTGATAATGATAATAATAACAATAATAACAACAATAATGACGATTAGAAAATAGTGGCTCTTGACCACGAAAAAAATATGAAAAATATCACGACGTCACTTGCTAACATACTATATATTTTTTTAGATTACAAGTCACTATTACGTAAACAAATATACTATATGGTACAAACGTCATTACGTCAACAACTATACTATAACAAGACTAGTGTGCCTACTCTGCGTTATGTTATTCATATATAAGAAACTGTCAAAACTATAATATTCCTCAAGTTATTATTTATACAGAAACTACAACACACACACACACACACACACACACACACACACACACACACACCACACCACCACACACACACACACACACACACACACCACAACACACACACACACACACCACACACACACAACACACACACAACCACACACCACCACAGAAACCACCACACACACACACACACACACACACACACACACACACACACACACACACACACACACACACACAAGCACAAGAGCAACACACACACACACACACACACACACACACACAACACACACACACACACACACACACACAGAGCACAAGAGCACACACACACACACACACAACCCCTTCAGTCATCATTCGGACCATTTTTGAAGAGGGACGAAAACCACCCAAAGAAAGTGCTAATACCATCGGACACAATCTCCCGCCTTCGGTAGCACCTGGCCGGCTCTTCCATATTCAAAAGCGCCAAAGCATTCCCTCCGCCGCCCGCCAGCCTCTCACGGTCCCTATCGCCCCCAGGCACCTCGTGGGGCTTCAGGCAATCCAGGGTGTAGCCACAACGCCCATGCCACGCCCACTGTCCTCCACACGTCTCGCCAGGACCCTGAGTATAAGAAAAGGCGTTACTAGTGTCCTTTGAAGGGATAGGGAGAAAGGGGATGAAGGAAAGTGAGAAGATTAGAGGAGGAAGTAGAGTGTTTCGTATGGAAATGTATGTGAAAGGTAGAGAAAGGAGAGGGAAAAGAAAGGAGGTCAAGTAAGGAAAGGAGAGGAAAGGAAAAGGAGGGAGACAGACTTAAAGGTGGAAGTTACGATGGATAAAAAAAAGGGATAAATAAGAAAGGGATAAAAAAAAGGGATAAATAAGAAAGGGATAGATAAGAAAGGGATAAAAAAAAGGGATAAATAAGAAAGGGATAAAAAAAAGGGATAAATAAGAAAGGGATAAAAAAAAGGGATAAATAAGAAAGGGATAAAAAAAAGGGATAAATAAGAAAGGGATAAAAAAAGGATAAATAAGAAAGGGATAAAAAAGAAAGGGATAAATAATGAAGACTAGACTGATGATGGTATAGGAAAAGGGGAGCAAGAGAGAGAAGAGAGAGAGAGAGAGATTTAAGAGGGTAATACATGCAAGAGTCAGTTGAACACGAGAATGGGGACAGGAAAAGACCAACACAGAGAGACAGACAGACAAGAAGTCAATGGGAGCACAGTGACAACTCAGAATGTGTCACCGAGGGCAATATGTAGGACAGAGGAACTAGCAGGCGGGCAGGAAGATGGGTAAACATCAGGGCGAGGGAGTAGGTCAGTAGTATAGGGTCAAGTAGGTCAAGGGTCAAGTCAGTAGTATAGTGGAAATGAACCGTAGGAGACAGACTGAGAAAAGGACCATGTTGAGTTAATAGGAAGAAAGGCTCGTAAATCACCAAACATAGATATTAGGTCATGCACAAAGGTTATAAAGGGTCAAAATATTAGGTATAAAGAAAGTTAAATGGATGAGACATTAATTAACTAATGTATATAAAGACAAACGGTAAAAAGAAAAGGGCAAAATTCACTCCAAGATATGGATTGAAAAAGAACCGTGTTTAAAAAGGCTCGTAGGTCTCAAAGCATAGATATTAGGTCAGCACAGAGTAAAAAAAAAGCTAATGGATGAGAAACTAACGTGTATTTTATTTTTTATTTTTACATCACAAAGGACTGGCCAAGGGCAAACAAAAATAGAGGTAACAAAAAGTCCCCTTAGTTGCCAGTCCCTATAAAGAAGACAGTAAGAGAATATAGAAAGAGGAGTGGGCCGATTTAGTTCTCGAAGTGTCTTGTCACTCCTCTGAATCCCCCTCCTTCTCCCTGGAAAATTTAACTTCCTTCCTCCAACAAATCCACATCCTACATCTGATCTAACCATCCTGCTGTAAAATTCCGTTCTTTCCCCTTCCCTCATCGTTTCACTATTATTCTTTAACCCCTCCCCTTTATATGCTTTGCCATAGTGCCATATGACCTCTGATGTCTGGCACATTCACCTTTTTAGGCATTAAATCAATCAATCATTGTCACTCCTCTCTTGAAAATATTGAAGTCGTAGGAAGGTAAACAGGAAAGTACAAAATGCGTACAAGGGAGAGGTGTTTTAGGCAATATTCGTGGAGGTAGTAATGGGTAAGGAAGTGTTAGCAGGGGCATAGGGTAGGTAGAGGGACATGTACCTTACCACACACGTACATCAGCCACACATGTCCAAAAGGAAAAGGAAAGGAAAGGACAACATGCGTAAAAGGGAAAGGAGTTTTAGGCAGTAGCTATTCGTTGAGGTGGAGGTGGGCAGGAAGTGTTAGCAAGGGTATAGGGGAGGTAGGGGGACACGTACCTTGCCACACACGTAGCAACAGCCACACATGTCCAGCACGAGGCCCCAGGTGCAGCGTGTGACCTTGGCTGGCAGCTCGCACGTCACCAAGCGGCAGGCAGGCAGGAGAGACCCCGCGTGCTGCAACATAACACGAGGCGGTGACGCTGCGTGAGGGGGGGTGGGGCACAGACACACACACACACACACACACACACACAGACACACAGACACAAAAACACAAAGACGCACGCACACACATACATAGATATAAAGTTATACAGAGTTAGTGATGAGTATGATCAGAGCAGCTTGAGATGAACACAGCGTTCGGAACACTTCCCTCGACACACCCACGTGACGCATAACAGGCCCGTCACGGAGGACTTAGTATAGTGTCGTAGGCCAATTTATAGTGTCGGAGGTCAAAGTATAGTGGTGGGCCGGGATGACCTATGGTGGCCATAGTGCCGTGGGCCAGGATTCCCCCAGTGGGCCGAGCGGTGGTGCCTCGCCTGGGAATGATGGTTTGGCACTTTTCACATCCTTATTTCTTGGAATCACGACACTCCTCTTTGTGTCATACTACTGTGTCCTCGAGCGCACACACACACACACACACACACACCAGCGGCAGACAGGCAGTAAGTGATGTGGGTGAGTCAGGTCATAACAGAGGTAGCGGTCACCCCGAGAGGCCCTGCGTTGCGACAAGAGGCCACGCTAGGGATGTCCCAGATCGAGTTACTTTCATCTCTCAAACACATGAATACAATATTATAAACAAAGATAATAATTGCAGCGCGCACCTTGACGAAACCCATTGTTCTTGTATCAGCTTAGTCATTTCCGGTCCACCTTTTGTGTGCAGCAAGTTCGTGGTTTCTCGCGACGGACGTGTCACAGACGTGTACCGCCCCTCGGAACCCTTACAAGCGCCCCTTCCCGGAACCCCACAGCATTTCCGCGTGTCAAGGGCCGGCGAGCCTTACCGTAGATAACACTAAAGTCGCCAGGACAACGTTTTTTTCTGTTTACAGACGTCTGGTGGCGTTAATACTTACATTTCTACATCCATGATTTCAGGAAAGTTAGAAGGGGCTATCTGGAGAGTCTGTGTCATTTTGTGTCTTCATCTGTTTCATATTATTGCTATAAATGAACAAATTACAAAAATATCACCCGAGTGGCGACCTACACTAAGGTCGCCATCTAGTGTTTATGTTTCGAGTGTCCTCCCGCCGTCGTCGTCGCCCCCCAAAAAAATGAGTAAGGAAATTTGAAACCGTATATACTTGCAGATACAAAGCATAAAACAACACTGAAATAGGTATATATTTTACAGTCATGATATAAACGACTGTGTATCATCTTCCGTGGCACACACAAATCAGTAGTGATGCCATAATTCGTAATACATGGCGCCTGGCGACATTAGTGCACCGTGGCGACTATACTGTTATCTACGGTAGAGAGAATCAGGAACCCGAACCTGCTGAACCGAGAGTGTCACTACATTATAAACCATCAGAAATCAGGGTTCAGGGCAGGAGGGTGACGTATGGAGCAGCAGTATTGATTTGTGGGTGTGGGAATGAGAAAGAGAAAGGTGATTAGGCGGAGCGGCGGGCGGGCGGAAGGCGCCAATAGAACCCTGTTAGCCTGACGGGCCGAGTTACGGGCGGCCTGGCACCCCCCTCCCACTGCCCTGGCACCCCACCTACTGCCCCCCAACAACCTGGCACCCATCCACTGCCTGCCCCCGCCCCCCCCACCCTGGCACCCCACCCACTGCCCACCCAGTGCCCGACCTCGCCCTGGCACCCCACCTACTGCCCCCCAACAACCTGGCACCCATCCACTGCCTGCCCCCGCCCCCCCCACCCTGGCACCCCACCCACTGCCCACCCAGTGCCCGACCCCGCCCTGGCACCCCACCCACTGCCCCCCAACAACCTGGCACCCACCACTGCCTGCCCCCGCCCCCCCACCCTGGCACCCCACCCACTGCCCACCCAGTGCCCGACCTCGCCCTGGCACCCGCCCTCTGCCTGCCCCCCGCCCCCCGCCCTGGCATGCACGCCCCTCCCCTCCCCTCCTTCCCTCCCTCTCTCCTTCCTTCATTCCCCGCTGCCCCTTTTGCATACACGGCCCTTCCTTATCCTTCTCTTCCTTCTCCTCTTCCTTATCCTTCTCTTCCTCCTCCTCCTCCTCTTCCTCCTTCTCTTCCTCCTCCCAGTAATGACGCAAAACGAGTCCTTTCTATATGTGACTTAATTAAGGATTGCATACACGGCCCTTCCTCCTCCTCCTCCCTCCTCCTCCTCCTCCTCCTCCTCCTCCTCCTCCTCCCAGTAATGACGCAAAACGAGTCCTTTCTATGGTTATTAGTCTCTCCTTTGCTATAAAAAATTGTATGTTGTGAGCCATAAAATTACGAAAAGTAACTGAATATACCAAATTAGTTAGTCAACAAGGATACTAAACAGGTCATATCTATAAAATCTTGCTTATAGTCACTAAAAATTGTCTAATGGTACCCAAATCACAATGGAAATTTCGCTCTGGGTCTCAAGGGGTTAAGGAGACAGTGGCGGGTTGCAGGCGTGAAGGAGGGAAAGCAGGGAGGGAATAGGTGGGTTATGCTCTGTCACGGTGCTCATCTCCTTAGCCTTGACCTGTAAGGAGTGGTTCTCATCTTTTTTTTAGTACTACGTCAGCTTTAGTAGTTTGTTCGTATTTGTATCCAGAAAGTATCGGATTAATTTTTGTTCATCTCAGGAATATGAAGAACTCAGCTTTTTTTTTTTTTTTTTTTTTTTTTTTTTGTCAGGCATATGCATATTTTTTTTTTTGTCAGGCATATGAATGATTTTTTTTGTCAGGCATATGAATGATTTTTTTTTTGTCAGGCATATGAATAATTTTTTTTGTTAGGCATATGAATGATTTTTTTTTGTCAGGCATATGAATGATTTTTTTGTTGTCAGGCATATGAATGATTTTTTTTGTTAGGCATATGAATGATTTTTTTTGTTTTTTTGTCAGGCATATGAATGATTATTTTTTTTAAGGCATATACATTTTTTTTTTTTTTTGTCAGGCATATGATTTTTTTTTTTTTTTTTTTTCTTTTCTTTTTTCTTCTTCTCATAATCAAGATGGTCGTGAAATTGGTTGTACTTAACTGCAAGTACACGTACACTATTATATCACAGATCCAAGGAGAAGTACTAATTTTTGTGGTTGGAGCCAAGTACTATTGTATGGGACTTTAACTCAGATATCATTTGTTTACTATTTTATTTATATTTACTATTTATCTGGTTTACTATTTAAATATATAATCACAAGTAACTCACAAGTGGCAAAGGTAAGCAAAGGGAACCTCATGACACTGACTTTTTTCTTAGAGTCTCACATACCCACAAGTCGCCCAAAGTCGCCATAAGTCGCCCAAAGTCGCCACAAGTCGCCACAAGTCGCCACAAGTCGCCCAAAGTCGCCACAAGTAGCCCTCTTACCTGTTTTGTGGTTTTACCTGTACCCACAATGCACCTGACAGGCCGCGCACACCTGCCCGACAGCACACACACACACACACACACACACACACCCACACACACACACACACACACATACACACACACACACACACACACACACACCACACAACACACAAGTAAACATTTACACGCAATAGCCTTGACCCTTGGTACAGACACACACACACACACACACACACACACACACACACACACACACACACACACACACACACACACACACACACACACACGTATACATGTGCACGCAATAGCCTTGACCCTTGGGTACAGACACACACACACACACACACACACACACACACACACACACACACACACACACACACACACACGTATACATGTGCACGTAATAGCCTTGACCCTTGGGTACACACACACACACACACACACACACACACACACACACACACACACACACACACACACACACACACACACACCACCACATCCCTCATTTTTCTTTCGTTATGTCAATTTTTGTTTTTACTTCCCTTGCCGTCCCATCTCCCCTATCCTTTGTCTTTTCCATCTCCTTTCCTTCTACAATCCTCCCTCCTTCCCTCACACCTCCCTCCTTCCTTTCTTCCTACTCTTCTTCCTTCTCATTTGACTTCCCTCTTACTGTCTTTCTGTCTTACTGTCTTCCTTCTCATTGTACTTCCCTCTTACTGTCTTTCTGTCTTCCTTCTGTCTTTCTGTCTTTCTGTCTTACTGTCTTCCTTCTCCTTGTACTTCCCTCTTACTGTCTTTCTGTCTTCCTTCTGTCTTTCTGTCTTTCTGTCTTACTGTCTTCCTTCTCATTGTACTTCCCTCTTACTGTCTTTCTGTCTTTCTGTCTTCCTTCTCATTGTACTTCCCTCTTACTGTCTTTCTGTCTTCCTTCTGTCTTTCTGTCTTCCTTCTGTCTTTCTGTCTTCCTTCTGTCTTTCTGTCTTCCTTCTGTCTTTCTGTCTTCTTTCTCATTGTACTTCCCTCTTACTGTCTTTCTGTCTTACTGTCTTTCTGTCTTTCTGTCTTACTGTCTTTCTGTCTTACTGTCTTTCTACAATCCTCCATCCTTCCCTCACACCTCCCTCCTTCCTTTCTTTCTACACTTCTTCCTTCTCATTGGACTTCCCTCTTACTGTCTTTCTGTCTTCCTTCTGTCTTTCTGTCTTCCTTCTCATTGTACTTCCCTCTTACTGTCTTTCTGTCTTACTGTCTTTCTGTCTTTCTGTCTTTCTGTCTTTCTGTCTTACTGTCTTTCTGTCTTTCTGTCTTACTGTCTTTCTACAATCCTCCATCCTTCCCTCACACCTCCCTCCTTCCTTTCTTTCTACACTTCTTCCTTCTCATTGGACTTCCCTCTTACTGTCTTTCTGTCTTCCTTCTGTCTTTCTATCTTTCTGTCTTACTGTCTTCCTTCTCATTGTACTTCCCTCTTACTGTCTTTCTGTCTTCCTTCTGTCTTTCTGTCTTCCTTCTGTCTTTCTGTCTTCCTTCTGTCTTTCTGTCTTCCTTCTCATTGGACTCCCTCTTACTGTCTTCCCATCCTTCCCTCTATTGCCTTCCTCTCTCATTCCGTCCCACCAGCCACTATTTTATTTTATTTTCACTCCTATAACTTATAATGAGACACAACAACCCCTCCTCTTCCTCCCCTCCCTTCTTCCTTCCCTTTAACTCCTCTCCCATCACTTCTCCCTTCTGGCGATATAGGAGGAGAGAGAAGAGGAAAAAACCCTCACATGTATTACAATGAAAACCGATATTTTTCTGTTTTTGTGTGTGTTGTGTGGGTGTGGGTGTGTGTGGGTGGGTGTGTGTGTGTGGGTGTGTGTGTGTGGTGTGTGTGTGTGTGTGTGTGTGTGTGTGTGTGTGAATTAACCACCTGTCCCCACACACAACACACACGCGCACACACACACACACACACACAAGGTGAGGGAGGTCGTGATAACATTTGTTTTGTTTTCGTCTGATTGTTTATGTTTTACGTTTATTTATTTTACCGTTTATTAAGAATCCTGTGTTGCAAAGTTTGGTGATAATGATTGTGGTGGTAATGGAAAATTGTATTATCTTAACTTTTTTTTTTTTCTCTCTCTCTCTCTCTCTCTCTCTCTCTCTCTCTCTCTCTCTCTCTCTCTCTCTCTCTCTCTCTCTCTCTCTCTCTCTCTCTCTCTCTCCTTGTTTTATCATAAGTTCTCTTCATGGTGGAACTTCTTTCATTTCATATTTGTTCCAAGAATCGAAACCAATTCAACCAGTAAAGAGCAAGTGAGTGAGAGTGAGTGAGTGAGTAGTGAGTGAGTGTGAGTGAGTGAGTGAGTGAGTGAGTGAGTGAGTGAGTGAGTGAGTGGTGGGTGAGGAGTGAGTGGAGTGAGTGGTGAGTGATGTGAGTGAGTGAGTGAGTGAGTGGGTGAGTGAGTGAGTGAGTGGGAGTGGTGAGTGAGTGAGTGAGGAGGTGAGTGAGTGAGTGAGTGTGAGGTGGTGAGTGAGTGAGTGAGTGAGTGGTGGTGAGTGGTGAGTGAGTGGTGAGTGAGTGGGAGTGAGTGGGTGAGTGGTGGGTGAGTGAGTGAGTGAGTGAGTGAGTGGTGTGGTGAGTGAGTGGTGAGGGGTGAGTGGAGTGAGTGAGTGAGTGGGTGTGAGTGGTGAGTGGGTGAGTGGTGAGTGAGTGAGTGAGTGGTGGTGAGTGGTGGGGTGAGTGATGAGTGAGTGGTGAGTGAGTGAGTGAGTGGGTGAGTGAGGGAGTGAAGTGGTGAGTGGTGGGTGAGTGGGAGGAAGGGGTGACTCAGTCAGGGAGAGGGGAACGAGGGAGGTAAAGACAGAAGTGTGTGGGTGTGTGTGTGTGTGTGTATGTGTGTGTGTGTGTGTGTGTATGTATGAGAGGGGGGTTGGTCTTCTAACTTAAATCTAACCTAACCTAACTACCTAACTCTCCTCTCATCCCTTCCCTTCCCTTCCCTTCCCATCATTTTCCATCCCATCCCTTCATTTCCTCTCCTCTCCCTCCTGTACCTCACAACCTTTCACGGCCCCATCAGAGAAAACACACACACACACATACATACACAACACACACACACACACACACTGTCACACACACACAACACACACACACACACACACTGTCACACACACACAACACAACACACACACACACACACACACACACTGTCACACACATACACAACAACACACACACACACACACACGCACTGTCACACACACCCACACATATACACACACACAACAACACACACACACAACAACACACACACACACACTGTCACACACACACACACACACACTGTCACACACACACACACATACACATACACAACAACACACACACACACACACAACAAACACACACACACACTGTCACACACACACACACATACACAACAACACACACACACCACACACACCGACAACCCAGTGGGGCCTCTACCCTTCCCTAAGCATCCCTTCCCAACCCTACCCATCATCCTAGTTATAACCCCTTCCTTTACCCTGCCCTGTCATACCCTACCCTGCCCTGCCCTGCCCTGCCTCACCGTCACGTGCGTCTCACCTGGGCAGCACGACGACGAAGATGACGACGAGTACCACCAGACACTTCATGATGACTCTTGCGTGAGGTTATGACTGTCGTGGTTAGTTAGCTGAGGTTAGGCCGCTGGGAGGTTGATGGGGTGATGGTGGGTGGTGGTGGTGGTGGCGCGGCCCGCTGTGGCGAATGAGGGACATCTGATTCAATGATCTTATTGGTCTTCGTCCTATGCTACGTGCCACAGATTCGTCCTACGTGCCACAGATAACCTTACCACTGTTATTTTGTCTTACGTTTTCCCACTTGTACTCTAGATACGTCACACACACTGCACGTTGTCTCCCTATGACCGCGATAGGGAAGCAGGGGACCGCACTAGCCGAGGGAGGCGACGAAGAAGCGTCACTTAGTTTGTTGTTCTGCTGGTGAGGGACGGGCGGGACGGGAGGGAGGGGGGATAGAGGCCTAGGAGAGGGAGGGGTTGAGGCCTATGAGGGGGGGAAAGGAGGAGGAGGAGGCGTCGGCAGCGTTATCACATGGCACTAACCCCTCCCCCCTTCCCCTGAGCGGTAAGAGAGGGCGTCGCCGTCAGGTATAGTTAGGCACAGGTGGGTGACAGTGGTGGTGGCGTAGAGATATGGTTCCCCTCAGACACAGGCACACACACGCAGGACTCGCGCGCGCCCTCCTCCTCCTGTACACGCCTACAACTCACTACCCACAGCAACCCACTACCACCATCACCACTGCCACTGCCATACTACCTGCAGCCTCCTCCTCCTCCTTCCCCTCTTCCCTCTAGTTAGCCTCGTCTTTCTATCTCCTCCTTCATCTCCCTCCTCCTCCTTCCTCCTCCTCCTCCTTCCCCTCTTCCCTCTAGTTAGCCTCGTCTTTCTGTCTTCTCCTTCATCTCCCTCCTCCTCCTCCTCCTCCTCCTCTTCCTCTACTCCTCTAGTTAGCCTCGTCTTCTATCCTCCTTCATCTCCCTCCTTCCTCCTCCTCTCCTCCTCCTCCTCTCCTCCTCTTCTCCTCCCTCCTCCTCTCCTCCTCCTCCTCCTCCTCCTCCTCCTCCTCCTCTTCCTCCTCCTTCCCCTCTTCCCTCCCCTCTTCCCTCTAGTTAGCCTCGTCTTTCTGTCTCCTTCTCCTTCATCTCCTTCCTCCTCTTCCTCCTTCCCCTCTTCCCTCTACCGCCAACAACACGTCGCCACTGCACTAATGTCGCCATGCAGGGGCCAATATTACGAATTTTAGCATCACTACAGACTTGTATGTGCCACTGAAGACAGGTACATAATAGAAGCTACTGTGCATGCCTCTTCAGTGGCACATACAAGTCTGTAGTGATGCTAAAATTCGTAATATATATGGCGCCTGGCGACATTAGTGCAGTGGCGACCATAGTGTTATTGAGGGTAGTCTAGTCACCCTCGTCGTCTTGTCTTCTCCTTTTTTTTATCTCTTGTCTTCAGGAATTTCAAAAAAAAAAAAAGGTTGAAAGAAAATTGAATGTTGAAAAATGATGAAAACAAAAGAAAATTGAATGTTGAAAAATGATGCAAACAAAAGAAAATTGAATCTTGAAAAATGATGCAAACAAAAGAAAATTGAATGTTGAAAAATGATGAAAACAAAAGAAAATTGAATGTGAAAATGATGAAAACAAAAGAAATTGAGTGAAAAAGACGAAAAAAGAAAACTGGAATGTTGAAAAATGATGAAAACAAAAGAAAATTGAATGTTGAAAAATGATGAAAACAAAAGAAAATTGAATGTTGAAAAATGATGAAAACAAAAGAAAATTGAATGTTGAAAAATGATGAAAACAAAAGAAAATTGAATGTTGAAAAATGATGAAAACAAAAGAAAATTGAATGTTGAAAAATGATGAAAACAAATTTGAATGAGCGGTGGTGGTGGTGTGAGGGTTAGGAAGGGGGGAGGGGTGTATTGGGTAGGGGGTAGGTGGTAGAGGGAAGGGGTGTATTGTGGGGGGGGGAGGGGTAGGGGGGAAGGGGTGTATTGGGGGGGGGGGGGTAGGTGGTAGGGGGAGGTAATGGGCGGTGGGTGGGGAATTAAACGATGAACTAGAGGGGGGGTGAGGGGGATAGGGAGGGGCCGAGTGCCATTCTGATGTGCTTGGGAGGAGGAGGGAGAGGAGAGAAGAGGAGAGGAGAGAGAGAGAGAGAGGAGAGAGAGAGAGAGAGAGAGAGAGAGGAGAGAGAGAGAGAGAGAGAGAGAGAGAGAGATCCTATACTTAACTTATTCATTTATCTAACTTAGGTATTAGATTTTTTTTAAGAATAGATAGTGATTTTTTTTTCTTTTCTCTCTCTCTCTCTCTCTCTCTCTCTCTCTCTCTCTCTCTCTCTCTCTCTCTCCTCTCTCTCTCTCTCTCTCTCTCTCTCTCTCTCTTTATATCTCTCAATAAACAAAAACAACAAAAAAGCTATTTAAAAAGGGAAAACAATTACCTATAAAAAAGTATGTACAAGAATATAGTCATTTTAGGAAACTTCTGTTCTTGCGAGGGATCGAAGGATAGGTCAAAGCAGGTCAAGTCAAGGGCAGGACGGGCAGGCTACGGCGCAGGACAGGCAGGTTATCCTCAAAGGACTTAGTGTGGATCCCAAAAAATATTGTTAATAAAAAGAAACGTCAAGATAATTTTGTATATAAAGATAGATTTTTCCAGTATTTATCACTTGTAAATATCCCTTTCTCATTTTTCTGTTTTTTCCACTTTGAGAGAGAGAGAGAGAGAGAGAGAGAGAGAGAGAGAGAGAGAGAGAGAGAGAGAGAGAGAGAGAGAGAGAGAGAGAGAGAGAGAGAGAGATCTGTAAGTAAGTGAGGTATGAGGAGGAGTGAGTGAGTGTAGTAGTGAGTTGTGAGTGAGAGAGAGAGAAGAGAGGAGGGAGAGGAGTAGAGGAGAGAGAGAGAGAGAGAGAGAGAGAGAGAGAGAGAGAGAGAGAGAGAGAGAGAGAGAGAGAGAGAGAGAGAGCCAGTGTAAGTAAGTGAGTGTATGAGGAGTGAGTGAGTGAGTGTGAGTGAGTCAGTGTGAGTGAGAGAGAGAGAGAGAGAGAGAGAGAGAGAGAGAGAGAGAGAGAGAGAGAGAGAGAGAGAGAGAGAGAGAAAAAAAAGTGAGAGAAAAAAAGAAATAGAGAGAAATAAAGAGAGAGAGAGAGAGACGCAGCTGTTAACTATAAGGACAGGAGGTGACCAGTGTTGCTGCGCAGAAGACCTTTAAGAGAGGATGTTTTCGTTATAACAAGTTCCCATGGGGGGTGCGAGGCCTGGGAACAGAACCAGCCGCCCTTGGGACTACTAATGCGGATAAGAGGTTAAGGGCGTGACAGCAGCAAGCATAGGGCGTGATAGGAGGGCGTTAGAGCAAGATTTTATTTAGTGGTTAGGTCAGGGACGAGAGAAAAGCTTGTCGATTATGGTTACAATTTAAAAACATAAGAAGAACATAAGAAAATAAGGAAGCTACAAGAGGCCCTGAGACCTACACGTGGTAGTTCCTGTTGCTTAATTAACACTACCTACATCCACCTTTCCTCCCCATCCATGAAATTGTCGAACTTACTTTTGAAACTCCCTAAAATTTGCCTCCTTGTGTAGAATTTTTTGAGCTTGTGTTATATTTTCTGCTTTTTCGGTTTATTATTATGTGAGAATTAAGGGATTGTGGTAATGTTTTTTTTTTCTTTTTTTCTCTCTCTCTCTCTCTCTCTCTCTCTCTCTCTCTCTCTCTCTCTCTCTCTCTCTCTCTCTCTCTCTCTCTCTCTCTCTCTCTCTCAAATTAGAGTCAGGTAACCTTCAAAAAAATAATCTGGCTATGTCATCACCACTCATCACCGTGAGAACAACAACAACACACGACGTCGGTACTGTGAATGCAATCGAGGGAAAACCTAACATATCAGATAATAGAAATTGTCATGTTATTGTGTGTGTGTGTGTGTGTGTGAGAGAGAGAGAGAGAGAGAGAGAGAGAGAGAGAGAGAGAGAGAGAGAGAGAGAGAGAGAGAGAGAGAGAGAGAGATCTTCCTCCATATTATTAGCACCATTAATCAAGAAGCCAACACATTATTATGAAGCGAAAGATATTTTTCTTATATATTTTAATTACGCCCTTTTTTTACCGGTTGTACAGCTTGGGGGATCGAACTGGGTACTTAACGAGAGAGAGAGAGAGAGAGAGAGAGAGAGAGAGAGAGAGAGAGAACACGCATGTATCGGTTCCCATGGAGAGAGAGAGAGAGAGAGAGAGAGAGAGAGAACCACGCATGTATCGGTTCCCATGGGAGAGAAAGAGAGAGAGGTGAATCCAAGGCAGGTGAAATAGATAGTGCCTCAGTACCTATCTTGACGCCACTCACACACCCAGGGAAGAAAAACGCTCCTTAACACAAGACTTTATTCCGAGTATATTAAAGGTTAAGTAAGCAGGTTAGTAAGGTTAAGGTTAGTAAGCAGGTTAGTAAGGTTAAGGTTAGTAAGCAGGTTAGTAAGGTTAAGGTTAGTAAGCAGGGTAGTAAGCAGGGTAGTAAGGTTAAGGTTAGTAAGCAGGGTAGTAAGCAGGGTAGTAAGGTTAAGGTTAGTAAGCAGGGTAGTAAGCAGGGTCGTAAGGTTAAGGTTAGTAAGCAGGTTAGTAAGCAGGGTAGTAAGGTTAAGGTTAGTAAGCAGGTTAGTAAGCAGGGTAGTAAGGTTAAGGTTAGTAAGCAGGTTAGTAAGCAGGGTAGTAAGGTTAAGGTTAGTAAGCAGGTTAGTAAGCAGGGTAGTAAGGTTAAGGTTAGTAAGCAGGGTAGAACAAGAAGTAACGGATGCAAGCTGGAAAAGCGTAGATTTAAAAAGGAAATTGGGAGAAACTGGTTCACAAATAGGGTGGTGAATGATTGGAATGGACTAAGTCGTCAGGTGGTCAATGCGGAGTCTATTGGGGTCTTTAAAAGGAGTCTGGATAAATTCATGGATGGGGAAGAGAGGTGGATATAGGTAGAGTTAAGTAACAGGAACTACCTCGTGTAGGTCTCACGGCCTCTTGTAGCTTCCTTACTTTCTTATGTTCTTATGTTCTTATGTTCTTATGTATATCCAGCTTGCTACTCTTTGCCTTGGAATATAAGAACATAAGAAAATAAGGAAGCTACGAGAGGCTGAGAGACCTACACGTGGTAGTTCCTGTAAATATATGCCTTGTCACTTTATGTAATAGTGATGCTTGACATGTACTATGGGAGACGGATATTTAGAGTGAGTTTGAGATTATAATGAAAGAGGTTTTTTTTCTCATCTTATTATGTTCATAGAATTTTTTTTATTTGTATGGAAATAGTATGGTGATTTTATATGGCTGGAGAGAGAGAGAGAGAGAGAGAGAGAGAGAGAGAGAGAGAGAGAGAGAGAGAGAGAGAGAGTAGAAGAGAGAGAGAGAGAGAAGAGAGAGAAGAGAAGAGAGAGAGAGAGAGACCTTACATGCATCAGTTTTATAATAATATGTATATTTCATAAACTCCAACTCAAATATTCTCCATCATTATTAACAAACTAATTCAATAAATAAACTCCCCTCAACCTTTTTTTCTTAAATTCAACCCATTTTTTTTTTTATGTCTATTTATATATTTTTTTGTCATATGTAACGACAACAAATTATTACAACAGTCACAGCACTCTGCTTCCTCAATTACAACAGTCACCAGCACTCTCTTCCCTCAATTACAACAGTCACCAGCACTCTTCCCTCAATTACAACAGTCACCAGCACTCTTCCCTCAATTACAACAGTCACCAGCACTCTTCCCTCAATTACAACAGTCACCAGCACTCTCCCTCAATACAACCAGTCACAGCACTCTTCTTTCTCAATTACAACAGTCACCAGACTTTCCTCAATTACAACAGTCACCAGCACTCTTCCCTCAATTACCAGTTCACCAGCATCTCTTCCCAGTTACAACAGATCAACCACACATCTCTTCCCTCAATTCAAAGTACCAGTCTATCTCTTCCCCAATTACACCATTTCACCAGCACCTTCCCTCAATTACAACAGTCACCAGCACTCTTCCCTCAATTACAACAGTCACCAGCACTCTTCCCTCAATTACAACAGTCACCAGCACTATCTTCCCTCTCTCCATTTCTAACATCACAACCCTAATTTTTTTTCTTATCTATCTATCTATATATTTTTTTTTATCTACCTATTTATATACCTATTTTTTTCCTATCTACCTATCCTATTTTTTCCCTATTTTTTTCCAGAAGCAGCCATGAAGTTACTGTTAGCCCTATTTATTGCTGGGTTGTTTGGCACCAAAACTTCAGCATTGCCTGGTAAGAGAAAGTGTCTTACCTAATATACTATAGGAGTAGCCGTGTGTCTGTCTATCTGTCTGTGTCTGTCTGTCTGTCTGTCTGTTTTGGTAGCCGAAACTGTAAATTCAATTTTGATGAGAGTAGGCTCAAAAAATCGCAAAGAAATCGTAGGTGGTAAGCGGCTTGGTCCCATGTCGATTGAATAATTTTGAAGAGGGTTTTTGGGCTAAAAACACTTTAGGAGTATTAGATTACAGGAAAAACTCTGCGGTAACGTCTTGCCGCATTCCACAAACTCAGTAGACTCATGGACGTTTGTGTGCGTGTGTGAGTGTGTGTGTGTTGGAATCACACGGAACACAAAGGGTTGGAATCACACGGAACGTGGTCTACCCCGAGGCACTTTGACCAGTGACCAACGACAGCAACATCACGATTGGAGTTTGCAATCACATGTTGTCTAATATATACTACTACTACAAACATCAATACATGGGTCCGAAGCACTTGTTTTACTCTATTGTTTCTATCTTATGATGAAGAAACTTGGTGGATATACATTTATATCGACCAACTACATACTTAGGAAAAGAACAAATGCAATGGTTGATTAGGTAGGAATAAGTGTTTCCTTTTGCTCTAGTTCTAGTTTCTACCTTATGATGAAGAAACTTAGTGAATATACATTTATGTCAATCAACGGTTTAGAAAAAAAAAATACAATGGTTGATTAGGTATACTTGATATAGCATTTTATATTTTATATAGCTGGTTCACAAATAGGGTGGTAAATGATTGGAATGGCTCAGTAGACAGGTAGTTAGTGCGGAGTTATTAGAGAGCTTTAAAGGGAGGCTAGATAATTCATGGATGGGGATGAAAGATGGATGTAGGTAGTGTTACGTAACAGGAACTACCTCGTGTAGGTCTTACGGCCTCTTGTAGCTTCCTTATTTTCTAATGTTATTATGTTCTTATGTTCACTCGCCAACTCCATTCACTCCTACCCCAAAAAAGATGGCTGCCTTGACCCGCCTGGTAATGGTGACCTGGCTGACCTGGTGGCCAATGCAATAGAGTCTGCCCGCCCCCTCATCTCCAGCGGCATCCCGGACCTCGGCATCCCCCCCCTGGATCCCCTGGGCCCCGTCCCCCCTGTCAGCTTCCACCTTGACACACTGGGCCTCAGGTGGGCAGCCTTAACCCCTTCACCCCAGATCTTTCCTTTGCTATAAAAAATTGTCTGTTGTTAGCCATAAAATTACGAAAAGCAACTGAATATACCAAATTAATTAAGCGAGAAGGATACTAAACAGGTCATATCTATAAAATATTGCTTATATTCACTAAAAAGCGTCTAATGGTACCCAAATTACAAGGAAATTACGTTCTGGGTCTCAAGGGGTTAATTAATGTATGGATCAGGGCTGTAGTGAGTCGATAGGCTTGTAATTATCATAAGGGTGCAAGTGTTCAAAAGTAGATCAAAGTATGTAGCCACTCACAACATCCGGTAGATTTGTGGATGAAATGTTGTAGTATAGTTCAGTAATTGATAAGATTTCGAGAGTTTTAGATTTGATTTACAGAACTACCATGTGTAGGTCTCGTGGCCTCTTGTAGCTTCCTTATTTTCTTATGTTCTTATGATTTTATTTTTTCATCTTGGCATTAATGTTAATCACCCTATCATTGTTTTATAATATCACTAGAAAACCTTTTTGAGATATTTTAGTTTTCCCTTCTTACCAGCACAGCATAACACCCTCTCTCCCTATCCCTCTGCAGGATGGACGAAACATTACCGTAGATAACACTATAGTCGCCAGTCACTTGCCACTGCACTAATGTCGCCAGGTACAATAATATATTATGAATTTTAGCATCACTACAGACTTTTATGTGCCACTGAAGATGCATGTACAGTAGTTTATATCATGCACATCACACTACATGTCTTCAGTGGCACATACAATTCTGTAGTGATGCTAAAATTCATAATATATTGTGCCTGGCGACATTAGTGCAGTGGCAAGTGACTGGCGACTATAGTGTTATCTACGGTAGTACATAGATAGATTTAAGTACATAGGGTATAGGTTAAGGAAAAGGGAATGTATTTAGAGAGTAGAGAATGAGAGTCACGGTGACCATTATGTCTGTATAGTCGTATTTAATTTATTGTAGAAACGATGAGAAAGTTCCTTGTATTACAAAGATATACGAGTTTTCCCCTTAAGACCACCACAACATTAACACTTTAACACTTTAACACTTTAACACTTTATTATGTTTGCCATTTTACAGTATTTTATAATGATTGTAACAGGATATGGGGTTGCAAACAGGCCTTTACAAGCAAATGTTTTTTGGGCCAAGGTGTGGAGAGAGAGGGAAAACACACAGAAAAAATAATAAATAAACACAAGGTATGTAAATACTAAACAAATAGACTGACATAAATAGGCGATAATAGTTAGTAAGTTACTTAGACTAATTTACAGGATAATATACAATAGTAAAAAGTAATATTATATAGTAGCTGTGAAGAATTACACAAAAAATAAGCATTACAAAGATATATCAGTTTTCCCCTTCTTACCACCACCACATTACAAAGATATATCAGTTTTCCCCTTAAGACCACCACAACATTACAAAGATATATCAGTTTTCCCCTTAAGACCACCACAACATTACAAAGATATATGAGTTTTCCCCTTAAGACCACCACAACATTACAAAGATATATGAGTTTTCCCCTTAAGACCACCACAACATTACAAAGATATATCAGTTTTCCCCTTAAGACCACCACAACATTACAAAGATATATCAGTTTTCCCCTTAAGACCACCACAACATTACAAAGATATATCAGTTTTCCCCTTAAGACCACCACAACATTACAAAGATATATTATTTTCCCCTCAACCCCTTCACGTCCAGATCTTTCCTTTGCTATAAAAAATTGTACGTTGTTAGCCATAAAATCAAGAAAAGTCACTTAATATACCAAATTAGTTAGTGGACAAGGATACTAAATAGGTCATAGCTATAAAATATTGCTTATATTCACTAAAAATTGTCTAATGGTACCCAAATTACAATGGAAATTACGTTCTGGGCCTCAAGGGGTTAAGACCAGCACAACCTAACAGTAACATCCTCTCCCCTTATCCCCTCTGCAGGATGGACGGCACTGTGGACGAGACACTGATCGCAAACCTCGCTACGTTTATCGTCTGCTCACTCAACATCTCCATCGGCCTGTCGCAGAAGTTTGCCATCGAGTTCCGCCTGGATAATTTTCACATGGACGGGCTGTACGACGTTGATGGACTTATTGCCGGCCTGTTTCCCGTGTTTGGCGGTGGAAAGTTCAGGTAGGCTCAAATCATCATTATATTTAACGTCTGATTTTCCTATAATGTCTTGTGAGTTTTTGGCAGCGGAAACTTCAGGTAGGCAAATATTTTATTTTATTTTTTTAGATTTTTTATATTTTTTAGATTTTTTGATTTTCTATATTTTTATATTTTTTTATATTTTTGGATTTTTTATATTTTTTTAATCATTTCTATATTTTTTGTTTTTTTGATTTTTTGATTTTTTATATTTTTTGATTTTTTATAATATTACGTCTGATTTTCCTACAATATCTGGTGCGTTTTTGGCAGTGGAAACTTCAGGTGGGCTCAAATCATCATTACATTTAGCGTCTGATTTTCCCATAATGTCTTGTGAGGTTAGACGCTTAGATGACACGCTTGATGATGAAGAAAAAATATCAGAAGAAATAATGTTTTACGTGCTTTCTATATGTTGAGTTAGTTAGTATTATGATTTTTCTAAAGGTTCGCCTGTATAGAAATTCAGATATTCATTACATTTTCTCCCTTACGTAGTTGTTGTTGCAGTACTGTAATAAATAATAACACTTGTCATCTTTCGTCTATACTGGTTTCTGAAATGTGTAGGTCTCACAGCCTCTTGTAGCTTCCTTATTTTCTTATGTTCTTATGTTCTTATACTTCTGAGATGTCCTTAGGCTGGATACCTATGACACAGGCTTCTATGGGTCTGCCAAGTTGGCCTACAGCGTATTTACAGACCATGCCTCCATCAAGAACCTAGATTTTAACGTGTTCTTCAAAAATCTCGAGGTGAGCAAGCTAAGTTTTCAGAGGGGAGAGAGTTTTTTGGGAGATTTTTTTAGGTTTCAAATATTGACTTATACAGGATGAAGTTCCCAAACTCGGCAACCTCGGGACCAGCGCCGAGCCGAGTAATGGAATTTTCCGACTTTTAGAACGTAGATATATTAAGGGGAAAAAAAGCATGAAAATCACGTTTGGACGTTTGGGAGCCATAATACCAATAACAGACCTGTAGAAGTACACAAAATAACAGTGTACACAACTCTACAGTCACAACACCACTGAACAATAACAACAAACAAATCGGCGGGAGAAACCAAGCGGCCTAGTGTGGTGGCACCCAGCGGCCGACCCGGCAACTACGCGCCGGGTTTTGGGTGTTCTGCCGTGTTTTGGAAAATCCGGAACAATAGCCGAGTTTTGGGTGTTGCCGAGTCTTGGGATGCCGAGTTTGGGAACTTCAACCTGTATGCCGAAATATACAGAAATTGTAACCAAAAAGAAGAACAAAAATAGAGTAATGCATATTGTATAATTAATGAAAGGTGGAAAAGTTATGCAAGAGGAAAAAAGTGAAGGATATTAGAAATTTGATTGATTTAGGTGTACGTTTGAGGAGATAGAAGAAGCCTACTTAATAAAGAAGGATAGAGGTGTAATTAACCCCTTCACACCCAGATCTTTCCTTTGCTATAAAAAATTGTATGTTGTCGAGCCATAAAATCACGAAAAGTCACTTAATATACCAAATTAGTTAGTCGACAAGGATACTAAACAGGTCAAATCTATAAAATATTACTTATATTCACTAAAAATTGTCTACCGTAGATAACAGTGAAGTCGCCAGTTCTACGTTTCTTTGTTATGTACAGACATGTGGTGGCGTTAATACTTACATTTGTACATCCATGATTGATTTCAAGACAGTTAGAAGGGTCTATCTGGAAAGTCTGTGTCATTTTGTGTCTTCATCTGCGTCATATTAGGGCTATAAATGAACAAATTACAAAAATAAAACCGAGTGGCGACCTCACTATACCTACTACAGTAAAGTCGCCAGCTAGAATTTTAACCCAACAGTTGAGTCGCCACTCTGGGGAATTCAGGGAAATTAGAGGTAAAGTAAAACAAGTCTATATATATTAGCTGCGGAAGATGCTTGGATATATAAAAATTCCTCTGCCAACGTGAAAATAAATTCTATTCAAGTTTGAAAGATCTGGCAAGTCTTGTGTCCTGTCGCCCGAAAAGCTACTGTTTACTGTCTGTCATCACGCGAAGAAAAACGTGAGAAGCAGAATGCGCAACAGTTATATTTGCAGATACAAGGCATAAAACAACGCTGAAACAGGGTAGATTATACAGTCATGATATAAACTACTGCGTAACATCTTCAGTGGCACATAAAAATCAGTAGTGATGCTATAATTCGTAATATTTGGCGCCTGGCGACTTCACTGTAGGTGGCGACTTCACTGTTATCTATGGTAGTGGTAGTCATATTACAATGGAAATTACGTTCTGGGTCTCAAGGCGTTAAAAGAAAAAAAATAGATACTTAACTTTTCCCACTCTTTTCTTGTCATTAGATCCTGCCTGTCACTCTCAATAGTGTATAGAGTCAGATATAACAACAAGATATAATTTACAGTTTTTAATCATAACAAATTCTAAATGAAAAAAAAATATTGATGGGATTATGAAGTTTATATCAACTATAGTCTATTTTTTTTAACGAGGCAAAAATTCCATTCTATCTTAAGGTCTCATGCTTAAAATGATGCCTGTATTTACCTGATAATAGGGTTAAATATGATCAAATACAGCTGAAATTAAGAAGAAGTGTAGTATTCCCTTCCCTTGGCATCAAATATCAGTCAGTAAGCAGCAAGGGGTCAGGATTTTTTGCCTCGTTAAAAAAATAGACTATACCAATCCTGTCACTCCTACACCCCCTCACTGACTCACTCACTCCAGCATTCTATTCACCCATTCATCAGTGGGTGTTCATCATCCTCTTATACATCAAGCACCTATTTGACTCATCCTTCTTCCCATCTCACTTATCCATCCTCTCCAGATATCCTACCCATCTCATAGAGTCCTCAACTTCACTATTTCCACCACTCCACAACTCACTCCCTCTTACTTACTACTCCTACCAAATCTTCCACATACCTTCTCATTACTCCTCATTTCCACCATTCCACAACTCACTCCCTCTAACTTACTACTCCTACCAAATCTTCCACATACCTTCTCATTACTCCTCATTTCCACCACTCCACAACTCACTCCCTCTTACTTACTAGCCATACCAAATCTTCCACATACCTTCTCATTACTCCTCATTTCCACCACTCCACAACTCACTCCCTCTAACTTACTACTCCTACCAAATCTTCCACATACCTTCTCATTACTCCTTATTTCCACCACTCCACAATTCACTCCCTCTTACTTACTACTCCTACCAAATCTTCCACATACCTTCTCATTACTCCTTATTTCCACCACTCCACAATTCACTCCCTCTTACTTACTACTCCTACCAAATCTTCCACATACCTTCTCATTACTCCTTATTTCCACCACTCCACAATTCACTCTCTCTTCCTTACTACTCCTACCAAATCTTCCACATACCTTCTCATTACTCCTTATTTCCACCACTCCACAACTCACTCCCTCTAACTTACTACTCCTACCAAATCTTCCACATACCTCCTCATTACTCCTTATTTCCACCACTCCACAACTCACTCCCTCTTACTACTCCTACCAAATCTTCCACATACCTCCTCATTACTCCTTATTTCCACCATTCCACAATTCACTCCCTCAAATCTTCCACATACCTCCTCATTACTCTTCATTTCCACCACTCCACAATTCACTCCCTCTTCCTTACTAGCCATACCAAATCTTCCACATACCTTCTCATTACTCCTCATTTCCTTCATTCCACAATTCACTCCCTCTTCCTTACTACTCCTAC
Source organism: Chionoecetes opilio (assembly GCA_016584305.1). NCBI lineage: Eukaryota > Metazoa > Arthropoda > Malacostraca > Decapoda > Majidae > Chionoecetes > Chionoecetes opilio. The sequence continues at coordinate 515,107 of JACEEZ010004305.1, read as the reverse complement.
CAAATCTTCCACATACATCCTCATTACTCTTCATTTCCACCATTCCACAACTCACTCCCTCTAATCTTCCACACACATCCTCACTACTCTCTCCATCCACTCTGTTCACACCACATCTATCCCTGTTTGTCTCATAATTATGCACACAACAACCTTTCCATGATCTGTAATAACCTTCCCTTAACCTCAGTTCCCTGCCTTCACAGATGGAGATGGAATGCATTAATGGATGTGGCGACATGTCTGACCTTATCAATGGGGTCATCTCTCAGATAGGTGAGTCAAGGGCTGTTTATAGTAGCTGTAGAAGTGGTAGTAGCAATAGTAATACAAGTAGTAATTTTTGTTGTAGTAGTATTTATTGTTATTTTTGTAGCTTTTTTTAATTATTTTTTTATTTTTTTTATTTACATTTGTGCCTATAGCGCCTGTAGGCAGTGGTGACCCAGGGCTCGGATGGTAGGCTCTGGAGGTTCACTTGAGGGCTGTGATGGTTGGTCCTCGCCCGTGGTGGCGCAGGCAGGATTTTTATAGTGACGCCTGTGATTAGAGGCTCATGTCGCCCCCCTGTGTCCTCCGATGCACTCGCAATCGTAGGTAGAGTTGATAGGCAGGACATGTGGGTGTTCTTAGGCCACTCCACGGTGCAGAAAGGTTTTGGTTTTCTTCGGGGATCGAACTCGGGTCACCGAGTCGCCAGTCAGAGACGCTAACCACTCCGCTGCCGCCTCCCCAAAGCTGCTCTTGTTTGCTTATATTTACCTTACCTTGTTTGCCTGTTGATCTCTCAATTCAGTTCCCTGTTAGCTCAGAGTTCTTTTTTTGATATAAGATAAGATAAGATTTTCATCCTATCTAGACACTTTGCAAGTACCAACTACAAGGTTATTGACTATACAAAGCGCCGCCACGTCAGCACGAACTAGGCGGACTCGAACCGCTGACCGAATGCACAGGGACGCTGCACATTGCGAGCTCACGTCTCTACCAACCTTGCCACCCTGACGGGCTTTTTTTTATATAAGTCACCCTTAACCAGTCTTTGAAATATCAGTGAACAGATATAATAGACTATAGAATTACAGGATTACAGAAAATTATAGAAGCTCAAAACTTATCAGATTTTTTTCAACACATTTTATTTCAGCATTAGGTGTTGCATCCAGTGCTTACAATGAGATAAACTTTAGATAATCTTGACACTGCCTTCATAACTCACCCACTCCTATATCCTTTGTTCATGGCCTGCTACCTTTCTACCGTCATAACTCACCCACTCCTATATCCTTTGTTCAGGGCCTGCTATCTTTCTACCGTCATAACTCACCCACTCCTATATCCTTTGGTCAGGGCCTGCTATCTTTCTACCGTCATAACTCACCCACTCCTATATTCTTTGTTCAGGGCCTGCTATCTTTCTACCGTCATAACTCACCCACTCCTATATTCTTTGTTCAGGGCCTGCTATCTTTCTACCGTCATAACTCACCCACTCCTATATTCTTTGTTCAGGGCCTGCTATCTTTCTTCCTTCATAACTCACCCACTCCTATATTCTTTGTTCAGGGCCTGCTATCTTTCTACCTTCATAACTGACCCACTCCTATATCCTTTGTTCAGGGCCTGCTATCTTTCTACCGTCATAACTCACCCACTCCTATATCCTTTGTTCAGGGCCTGCTATCTTTCTACTGTCATAACTCACCCACTCCTATATCCTTTGTTCAGGGCCTGCTATCTTTCTACCGTCATAACTCACCCACTCCTATATCCTTTGTTCAGGGCCTGCTATCTTTGACGCTGTGTGGGGTGCCATTAAGCCGCCCCTCGCTGATCTAATTCAGACAGGCATCAACCAAATCCTCAAGAACATCTCCATCTCGGACATCATTACTCCGGATCAACTGTAAGTGCAAGAAAAAAAGGTGGTCAGTGCAGAGTCAATAGAGAGCTTTAAAAGGAGGCTAGATAAAGTCATGGATGGGGATGAAAGGTGGATGTAGGTAGTGTTAAGTAACAGGAACTACCTCGTGTAAGTCTCGCGGCCTCTTGTAGCTTCCTTATTTTCTTATGTTATTATGTTAAAAAAAAAAAAGATGTAAGAGTGAAAGGTGTTTTGCAATACATCAGCTTTTCTCAGATAGTTTTTTTTTATTCAATATTTTATTTCAGCATCAGGTGTTGCATGCATTTCTTACAATGAGGTAAACTTTAGATACTTATGATTGATTTAATGCCAAAAAAAGGGGAATGTGATAATTATGAACTGGTGAACATGCAGTACCACAGAAATGCTATGATAGATGTGTTTAGTAAGGGGGAGAAAGTATGCTTTAATGCCAAAAAAAAAGGGAATGTGATAATTATGAGCTGGTGAACATGCAGTACCACAGAAATGCTATGATAGATGTGTTTAGTAAGGGAGAGAGTATGCTTTAAAGTAAGTATAAATTTTTAGCTGGCTTTTATTATTTCCAGTGAGGGACAAGGAGGTAATCTTTCAGGATATCTAGGTAGCATTGCCCACCCATTGTTACATTCTTAAGGAGGAGGTACTGTTCTGCCCTTCCCATCTCCTTGGATTAACAGATTTCTGATGTCACATTGTACTAAGTAACCTTAATTCTAATGTTTTCTGAAAATATTTCTATATGAATATGAAAAACACAGATTTATTCATTTCTAATTTAATTTATAGCTGTGTAGACATACTGACATACTGTTTTTACATTAGTTTATAACCTTTGCGTGTGGTTTGTGCAGACACCCGTTGGATCTGGGTAACGCCAATGTGTTTGTGGACTTGATCATGGGTAGCGTGAATGATGCCATCGTGTCCGCCGGCCTGGATCCCGCACAGCTCCAGGACGCAGCCTTCAACCTCGGCCTGGTGGGTCCTCTTGTTATGCATACATATTTCATGGTTGTCTTTGTATTTATTGGATATACAGTAAAACCTCTCATATTCGGACTAATTGGGCTAAGGAGCGGTCCGAGTAATGCAAGGATCCGAATAATGGGGGGATTATATATGGGGGAAATGTAAAAAAAAAAAAAATCTAGGTGTTTAATGTATATATGTAGCTAGGAAATTTCGACCCCTAAAAATAAAAGAAATAAAAAAAATAAAAAAGTTCTAGGCGTATATATAGCTAGGAAATTTCGACCCCTAAAAAAAAGAAGAAAAAAAGAAGGAAAAAAGAAGAAGGAGAAGGTCCGAATAATGTCAAAGTCCGAATAATGAGGGTCCGAATACGAGAGGTTTTACTGTAGTTGTATAGCATGATAGAAAGAGACACCGGATAGAGATAGTTGGAGGCGTATCATCGGCTGTCTAACCTCATAAAATATTATGGGAAAAACTGATATTAAACAAAAAGAAGAAGAAGTTATAGACCAGTGAGTGTGTGTGTTTTGCAGGGAAAGACAGAGCTGTATGATGTGGAGGTGGTTCTTATGCTCTTATGTTAATATGTGTTTTGCAGGGAAAGACAGAGCTGTATGATGGGGAGGTGGTTCTTATGCTCTTATGTTAATATGTGTTTTGCAGGGAAAGACAGAGCTGTATGATGTGGAGGTGGTTCTTATGCTCTTATGTTAATATGTGTTTTGCAGGGAAAGACAGAGCTGTATGATGGGGAGGTGGTTCTTATGCTCTTATGTTCTTATGTTTTGCAGGGAAAGACAGAGCTGTATGATGGGGAGGTGGTTCTTATGCTCTTATGTTCTTATGTTTTGCAGGGAAAGACAGAGCTGTATGATGGGGAGGTGGTTCTTATGCTCTTATGTTCTTATGTTTTGCAGGGAAAGACAGAGCTGTATGACGGGGAGGTGGTTCTTATGCTCTTATGTTCTTATGTTTTGCAGGGAAAGACAGAGCTGTATGAGGGGAGGTGGTTCTTATGCTCTTATGTTCTTATATTTTTGCAGGGAAAGGCAGAGCTGTATGATGGGGAGGTGGTTCTTATGCTCTTATGTTCTTATTTTTGCAGGGAAAGGCAGAGCTGTATGATGGGGAGGTGGTTCTTATGCTCTTATGTTCTATATTTTTGCAGGGAAAGGCAGAGCTGTATGATGGGGAGGTGGTTCTTATGCTCTTATGTTATATGTTTTTGCAGGGAAAGGCAGAGCTGTATGATGGGGAGGTGGTTCTTATGCTCTTATGTTCCTATGTTTTGCAGGGAAAGGCAGAGCTGTATGATGGGGAGGTGGTTCTTATGCTCTTATGTTCTTATATTTTGCAGGGAAAGGCAGAGCTGTATGATGGGAGGTGGTTCTTATGCTCTTATGTTCTTATGTTTTGCAGGGAAAGACAGAGCTGTATGATGGGGAGGTGGTTCTTATGCTCTTATGTTCTTATGTTTTGCAGGGAAAGGCAGAGCTGTATGATGGGAGGTGGTTCTTATGCTCTTATGTTCTTATGTTTTGCAGGGAAAGACAGAGCTGTATGATGGGGAGGTGGTTCTTATGCTCTTATGTTCTTATGTTTTGCAGGGAAAGACAGAGCTGTATGATGGGGAGGTGGTTCTTATGCTCTTATGTTCTGATGTGTTTTGCAGGGAAAGGCAGAGCTGTATGATGGGGAGGTGGTGGGTCTCTCTACTCTGTATCGTAGTGGCCTCTGCACACTGGACAAGGTGGCCAGCTGGGTGTTCCTCTATGCTAACTTTGCTGTGGAGGACATGAAGGTGAGTCTTGGCTTGGCTCAGTGTATTTTTTTTTTTTTTACATCACAAAGGACTGGCCAAGGGCATAAAAAAAAGTTAACAAAAAGCCCGTTCAGTTACCAATCCCTATAAAGAAGACACAGGACTGGCCAAGGGCATAAAGAAAGAGTTAACAAAAAGCCTGTTTAGTTACCAATCCCTATAAAGAAGACACAGGACTGGCCAAGGGCATAAAGAAAGAGTTAACAAAAAGCCTGTTTAGTTACCAATCCCTATAAAGAAGACACAGGACTGGCCAAGGGCATAAAGAAAGAGTTAACAAAAAGCCTGTTTAGTTGCCAATCCCTATAAAGAAGACACAGGACTGGCCAAGGGCATACAGAAAGAGTTAACAAAAAGCCTGTTTAGTTGCCAATCCCTATAAAGAAGACACAGGACTGGCCAAGGGCATACAGAAAGAGTTAACAAAAAGCCTGTTTAGTTACCAATCCCTATAAAGAAGACACAGGACTGGCCAAGGGCATACAGAAAGAGTTAACAAAAAGCCTGTTTAGTTACCAATCCCTATAAAGAAGACACAGGACTGGCCAAGGGCATACAGAAAGAGTTAACAAAAAGCCTGTTTAGTTGCCAATCCCTATGAAGAAGACAGTAAAGAAAGGGAGGTGGGCCAATTCAGTTCGGGAGGTGTCTTGGTCATGATGAATCAATATCTATCTGTCTATCAATTACTAACCTCTGAAACCTGATACATATATTGCCAGTTATGCATGTTATTATGTCGTGTATACGGTAAAAAAAAAAATTTTCTCTCTCTCTCTTCATCTCTCTCTCTCTCTCTCTCTCTCTCTCCTCTCTCTCTTCTCTCTCTCTCTTCTCTTCTCTCTCTCTCTCTCTCTCTCTCTCTCTCTCTCTCTCTCTCTCTCTCTCTCTCTCTTCTCTCTCTCTCTCTCTCTCTCTCTCTCTCTCTCTCTCTCTCTCTCTCTTCTCTCTCTTCTCTCTCTCTCTCTCTCTCTCTCTCTCTCTCTCTCTTCTCTCTCTCTCTCTCTCTCTCTCTCTCTCTCTCTCTCTCTCTCTCTCTCTCTCTCTCTCTCTCTCTCTCTCTCTCTTCTTCCCCTCCTCTCTTCTCTCTCTCTCTCTCTCTCTCTCTCTCTCTCTCTCTCTCTCTCTCTCCTCTCTCTCTGTATGGATCACTCTCTATATTCATTCATAGGTCTCTTTGGTTGTCTTTTTCCTATATACGTATCTTGTTGCTTCAGCTGCATTACAAGGCTAACGTCACCTCTGGCGCCACCACCTCCCTGGTAACAGTAGAAGGCACGGTGCAGAAAGTGGCAATCTACGTGGTGGCTCGGAAAGACACATTCGGAGACGTCACGGACATCGATCAATTCGTCATCACTAAATTCGGGTTTGTATTTCAAGATGTCATGATAGAGAAAGTAAATAATCATAATCTTCGTCGCCTTCGTCATCAAAATCACCGGTGAAGCAGTACGACGACAACATTTTATGGTGTTATAAAGCGTCATTCTGGCATGTCGGGCATTCCGTCACCTACTGCTTCCTATGACAGGGGAGATAAAGATAGTCTGCTGTCCATTTTGCAGTTATGTCATAGGAGAGGAAGAGTATTTGAACCAGTGCACATATTCTGTAATGGCATTGTGAGATGTAAGACAATTTTAACGGATCTCAGAATTGGAGTTTTGTCAGAGATGTATTATTGGTTGCATGAAAAATTATGTACAGGAAACTAAAATCCAGACTGCAGCAAAGCGATTATTAATCTCAGTTCTACCAACATCAACATAGTAGGTATTTCTGGACACCCTTTGGTTCTAGCTGGTTCCTCTGATGTAGCATGTGAATAGTTGGATTTGACTAGTAAATTACGTACTATATACCCTTCATAACTGGTAGAGACATTCATAACTTAATAACTTTTTTTACGTTGTAGCCTATAGCGCCTGTAGGCATATGGAGAGTCTTAACTAGTAGTAGACAAGTGGTTAGTGCAGAGTCACTAGGGAGCTTTAAAAGAAGGCTAGGTAATTTCATGGATGAGGATGAAAGGTGGATGTAGGTAGTGTTAAGTAATAGGAACTACCTCGTGTAGGTCTCACGGCCTTTTATAGCTTCCTTATTTTCTTATGTTCTTATAACTGTCATAATTCTTTTACTGTCAACAGGAACATTGACATCGACATAGATGGTCTGGGTGTCCTTGGGATCTTATTGGAACCCCTGACGGAGGTTGTGTTGAGGCTGGTACAAGAGGACATTGCCGACATGCTGGAGACAGACATCAAGGACCTTCTGCAAGATGTCCTGGGGGAGACACCGTGGCCTGCGTTTTGACATGCTTGCCACCATGCAGCATAGCCAAGCACACCACCATGCAGCATAGCCAAGCACACCCCCATGCAGCATAGCCCAGCACACCCCCATGCAGCATAGCCAAGCACACCACCATGCAGCATAGCCAAGCACACCACCATGCAGCATAGCCCAGCACACCCCCATGCAGCATAGCCCAGCACACCCCCATGCAGCATAGCCAAACACACCACCATGCAGCATAGCCCAGCACACCCCCATGCAGCATAACCAAGCACACCCCCATGCAGCATAGCCAAGCACACCACCATGCAGCATAGCCCAGCACATCACCATGCAGCATAGCCAAGCACACCACCATGCAGCATAACCAAGCACACCACCATGCAGCATAGCCAAACACACCACCATGCAGCATAGCCCAGCACACCCCCATGCAGCATAACCAAGCACACCCCCATGCAGCATAGCCAAACACACCCCCATGCAGCATAGCCCAGCACACCCCCATGCAGCATAGCCCAGCACACCCCCATGCAGCATAGCCAGCACACCCCCATGCAGCATAACCAAGCACACCCCATGCAGCATAGCCAGCACACCCCCATGCAGCATAACCAAGCACACCCCCATGCAGCATAGCCAAGCACACCCCCATGCAGCATAACCAGCACACCCCCATGCAGCATAGCCAAGCACACCCCCATGCAGCATAGCCCAGCACACCCCCATGCAGCATAGCCCAGCACACCCCCATGCAGCATAACCAAGCACACCCCCATGCAGCATAGCCCAGCACACCCCCATGCAGCATAGCCAAGCACACCCCCATGCAGCATAACCAAGCACACCCCCATGCAGCATAGCCAAGCACACCCCCATGCAGCATAACCAAGCACACCCTCATGCAGCATAGCCCAGCACACCACCATGCAGCATAGCTAAGCACACACATCATTCTGGTATCTAACTTTGTAATTCGCTGTTGACTACATGCATGGAGTAAGACTGATCCCATCCTGTATCCACTAACTGTGTTTATTGCCTCTTGCATGGCTTATGGATTCTTACATGCCTTGTCTTACTGCATGTCTGTTAAATATCTCATCCCTCCCTCCCTCATGAAAGTATTGCTTTTGCATGCATGAAACCTTTTTACTCTCATGTTGGTTGGCTCATTGCTTGGTGCTAGTACCAAACAATGAGTCAACCAACAGGAGACATCACAGTCATATCATGTGATGTAAAATATAATTCATAAACTCCCTAGGTTTGTGAGGCTTTTTGTGTTGATTTATTTTCTTATTTTTCTGTATTGTCTTTTTATTTTGGCATCTTTGTTTTAAGCTTTTTAGTCTTTTTAGAGAAGGAACATTCTGTCTCGGTCTTGGTTTGAGTCTTGGTAAGGGGTTTCTGTAGGTAGTATATTTTATAAAGAAACTAAACTTTTAAACTAAAATATTTATTTCTCCTTTCTATTTCCAGCATAATAGCAACTATTCATAATTTCATTCGCAGCTATTCTGTTCATTCTATATCTATTATAATTTCCAGCTATTATGCAGCAAAATGGCAAGTATTGATATGTAAATTACACAAATCACGATAAATTAAGGAGGCTGTAGAAAAGACTCCCAGCAGCCTCGGAGCCTCCCAGTCCCTCCGTCCCTCTCACAGCTATTCATAACAGCTATTATAATTTCCAGCTATTATGCAGCTATTAATGGTAAGTATTAATATATAAATGACAAAATCACGATAAATTAAGGAGGCTGTAGAAAAGACTCCCAGCAGCCTCCCAGTCTCCGTCCTCGATCCAAAGAAAAAAGAAAAGCCAAAAGGTTTTGGCAGACTAGCGAGTCGTGTGATGTCGATTATCTGAATTTCTTCTCGTTTCAAATCAAATCAAGCAATGTGGCTCTTACAGGGAAGTGATAAAACTGCAGGTAACAGCAAATGCCAGAGAAATTATGATTGTCTCGGCTAGTTACATGTGAATGAAAAAACGAAGGTTAAGGAGGCGTAAAAAGCAGCAGCCTGGAGCTCCCAGTCCCTCCGTCCCTCTCACAGCTATTCATAACAGCTATTATAATTTCCAGCTATTATGCAGCTATTAATGGTAAGTATTAATATATAAATAACAAAAGCACGATAAATTAAGGCGGCTGTAGAAAAGACTCCCAGCAGCCTCCCAGTCCCAGTCTCAGATCAAAAAGAAAAAAAAGAAGAAGCCAAGAAGGGGTTTGGCAGGACTAGCGAGTCGTGTGATGTCGATTATCTGAATTTCTTCTCGTTTCAAATCAAATCAAGCAATGTGGCTCTTACAGGGAAGTGATAAAACTGCAGGTAAGCAAGCAGCCAGGAGAATTATGATTGTCGCGGCCTAGTTACGAGGTGAAGAGTGAAACGTGGTGGTGCCAGTGGGTTGTTGAATGGGTTAAAAGGGCGGTGTTGTGTACCAAGGCAGCAAAACAGGGCAAGGAGGCAGTAAACAAGGCAAGGGAGGCAGTAAACAGGCAAGGGAGGCAGTAAACAGGCAAGGGAGGCAGTAAACAAGGCAAGGAGGCAGTAAACAAGGCAAGGCAGGCAGTAAACAGGCAAGGAGGCAGTAAACAAGGCAAGGAGGCAGTAAACAAGGCAAGGGAGGCAGTAAACAAGGCAAGGGAGGCAGTAAACAAGGCAGAAAGGCAGGGAGTAAAACAAGGCAAGGCAGGCAAAACAAGGCAAGGCAGGCAGTAAACAGGCAAGGGAGGCAGTAAACAGGGCAAGGGAGGCAGTAAACAAGGCAAGGGAGGCAGTAAACAAGGCAAGGAGGCAGTAAACAAGGCAAGGGAGGCAGTAAACAAGGCAAGGAGGCAGTAAACAAGGCAAGGGAGGCAGTAAACAAGGCAAGGCAGGCAGTAAACAAGGCAAGGCAGGCAGTAAACAAGCAAGGGAGAGAAAGGCAGGAGTAAACAAGGCAGGGGAGGCAGTAAACAAGGCAAGGGAGGCAGTAAACAAGGCAAGGAGGCAGTAAAAAGCAAGGCAGGCAGTAAACAAGGCAAGGGAGGCAGTAAACAAGGCAAGGGAGGCAGTAAACAGGCAAGGGAGGCAGTAAACAAGGCAAGGGAGGCAGTAAACAGGCAAGGAGGCAGTAAACAAGGCAAGGGAGGCAGTAAACAAGGCAAGGCAGGCTAAACAAGGCAAGGCAGGCAGTAAACAAGGCAAGGGAGGCAGTAAACAAGGCAAGGCAGGCAGTAAACAAGGCAAGGGAGGCAGTAAACAAGGCAAGGGAGGCAGTAAACAAGGCAAGGGAGGCAGTAAACAAGGCAAGGCAGGCAGTAAACAAGGCAAGGGAGGCAGTAAACAAGGCAAGGGAGGCAGTAAACAAGACAAGGCAGGCAGTAAACAAGGCAAGGGAGGCAGTAAATAATGCAAGGGAGGCAGTAAACAAGGCAAGGAGGCAGTAACAAGGCAAGGCAAGGCAGTAAACAAGGCAAGGAGGCAGTAAACAAGGCAAGGGAGGTAGTAAACAAGGCAAGGGAGGCAGTAACAAGGCAAGGGAGGCAGTAAACAAGGCAAGGGAGGCAGTAAACAAGGCAAGGGAGGCAGTAACAAGGCAAGGGAGGCAGTAAACAAGGCAAGGGAGGCAGTAAACAAGGCAAGGCAGGCAGTAAACAAGGCAAGGGAGGCAGTAAACAAGGCAAGGGAGGCAGTAAACAAGGCAAGGGAGGCAGTAAACAAGGCAAGGGAGGCAGTAAACAAGGCAAGGCAGGCAGTAAACAAGGCAAGGGAGGCAGTAAACAAGGCAAGGGAGGCAGTAAACAAGGCAAGGCAGGCAGTAAACAAGGCAAGGCAGGCAGTAAACAAGGCAAGGGAGGCAGTAAACAAGGCAAGGGAGGCAGTAAACAAGGCAAGGCAGGCAGTAAACAAGGCAAGGGAGGCAGTTAACAAGGCAAGGGAGGCAGTAAACAAGGCAAGGCAGGCAGTAAACAAGGCAAGGGAGGCAGTAAATAATGCAAGGGAGGCAGTAAACAAGGCAAGGGAGGCAGTAAACAAGGCAAGGCAGGCAGTAAACAAGGCAAGGGAGGCAGTAAACAAGGCAAGGGAGGTAGTAAACAAGGCAAGGGAGGCAGTAAACAAGGCAAGGGAGGCAGTAACAATGCAAGGGAGGCAGTAAACAGGCAAGGGAGGCAGTAACAAGGCAAGGCAGGCAGTAAACAAGGCAAGGCAGGCAGTAAACAAGGCAAGGCAGGCAGGAAACAAGGCAAGGCAGGCAGTAAACAAGGCAAGGAGGCAGTAAACAAGGCGAATACACGACCTTTCGAGCGAATTACTTTTCGAGCGAACGACTTTTCGAGCGGAGGACCATTCTGAGGACCCAATTCTGTGTGTGTGTGTGTGTGTGTTGCGTGTGAGTGTGTGTGTGTTGCGTGTGAGTGTGTGTGTGTTGCGTGTGAGTGTGTGTGTGTTGCGTATGCGTGCAGGTGTATACAAAGAGACAGACACCGTAGTGACAGGTGTGGTGTATGTGGTAAAGCGAGAGAGGTTAAGAGTGAGGTGTTAGCCCCCGAGTGTGTGTGTCTGACCTAAAGAGCGAACGCGCAGTTCTCGTCCACTATAACGGCGTCAGCCCCGTACCGCCGCGGCCACGGGTACGGCGCGGGCCACAATGGTCCATAGAAGCTAATCTCGGGCACGCGGGACTCGAACCTAGGATCAGCGCATCAAGGTATACCCTGGGTACGTCTCTGTAGTATTCAGCGGGAGACACTTAGCGAAAACACGTCAAATATTCTATTTACCGGATCAAAATATGGTCAGTCATATATTTCAGGGAGAATATTACGCTGAAAGGCTAATATGGCGGCAATGTATTATCGTCCACCCTATATTTATCAATAACAATACTCCTATTGTCACTAATATGCCATAAATAAGGTATTTAAGGGTAAATCTCGCCTTATTTCCATTAAATAAGTCTATATCTTGGGTAAACAACAAACATGGCGGCCAGTTGGTTCCTGAACGCTGATTGGCTGAGAGATGTAGGGAGAGATGCCAGGCCTCTGATTGGCCCTTAGTCCTTGGGCTCGCCGCCATGTTACGAGGTGCCAATTACGTATTTTGAAAACGAATAATCACTTTTTTATTCGTGCACCGATATAGGATTGCATAGCCTTATTAAAAAACCCCAGTTTCTTTTAAGACTCCATAAAAAGTCTCTGAGTTTAAGGCCTTCGTAAAAGAAATATATATAACTCAATCAGTTAGTAAACCCGTACATAATACCGATATTTTGTTGATAATTCTTTTTTACACTAAATTTATGGGGATTTTTGTTTGTTTTAATATATTTCAATATTTCCGCATCGTTTTATGTATTAATCACGGGTCTGGTAAGTGTATTTTGTTTTTTTTGTCTGAAGGGGTTTTTGTTTAAATTTTAACGTCAACCTTATTCTTCCTTCTAAATGAGCGGTGAGGTTTTTTGTGTATGATTAGCTGTGCCTACAGGCGCAGTGTGTTTGCGTGTGCTTATGGGACGTGTTTTTCACGTGTTTACTAAAGAAATATATCTGACCGAGTGGTGTAAAGGGTCAAATTATCGAAAAAACAAAACATGTGTTGCTTCTTAGCTGCAACACTAAACTAGGATCTGTTACTGTTTATAAGATACACACATCATATACTATTAGCTCATATTTTTTCACGAATTATAAGAGCTTCGTCAGAAAGTCGATTTTTGTTGTGGTGAATTTGAGGCTTTTTCGGCCATCTTTTAAAACACGATATTTCATTAATTCTTCGATTATTTCATTTGGTTTTTCTAGGCTTATTTGTGTCCTATTTATCATTATTTTACTTTATCCGTGTTGATTTATTCATTATTTGATGTATTTGATTATGAAGGGAAAAGTTGTAGCTCAAGTTGGATGTCAAAGATCAAGATCAAGAGACCGGTCACAAGTCCTCTTGATGACGTCACACGGCAGCCATATTGGCTATTTATCCTTATTCTTATATATTATACCGCAATTTACGCCTCCCCGTGCAATATTCAAGGCTATTTAAGGGGTAAGAAAGGGTGTGGGGCTGTATTGCATGATATTACCCATTGACAAAGACAATATATGCACGATAAATAGGTAAAAACGGGGTATTTCGGCTTCACTTATCGTATTTCTTATTTTTTATGCTTTTTGCCTCAATTTACGGGTTCACGTGCAATATTCAAGGCTATGTAAGGGGTAAGAAAGGGTGTGGGGCTGTATTGCATGATATAACACCCAAGGAAAGGCATTATATGCACGCTAAATGGGTAAAAATGGGGTATTTCCGGGTTCAAAATTTCCCGCTAATATAAAAACAAGCCTTTTATTTATATTCTAATAGATTTTGATGTGTTTGTGTCCTCACCAATAACTTCTTGGTCTAAATCACCGTTTTTCATAAGGGGGCGAGGTGTAGTGCAAAAAACAAGGGGGGAAGGGGGGGCTAAGAGAGTATGGAAGTATTATTAATATTGTACCATATAAACTATGGTAGAATGAAGTAGTAGATAACACTATAGTCGCCACCTGACCTAATGTCGCCAGATGCCATATATTATGAATTATAGCATCACTACTGATTTTCATGTGCCACTGAAGATGAATACACAGTAGTTTATATCATGACTGTAATCTACTCTGTTTCAGCGTTGTTTTATGCTTTGTATCTGCAAGTATATACGGTTTCAAATTTCGCTACTCGGATTTTTTTCGGGCGACGACGACGGCGGGAGGACACTCAGAACATAAACACTAATTGGCGACCTTAGTGTAGCCCGCTATCAACATCGCCACTCTGTTTTATTTTTGTAATTTGTTCGGTATTATTTTACACAAGGACCGAAATTCCCTACACAATTGGGAATTTTTATCGAAAATGTATTCGCTTGAATGGTCCTCCGCTCGAAAAAGTATTCGCTCGAATCGTCCAGACACCAACAAGGCAGGATACATTTTCGGTAAAATTTCAGTAGTGGGTATTCACCGATTTCGAGCCTGCAGCTTAGTTTTCCTGAATCGTGTTGATGTATTTTGAATGAATCTGTCACTCTGTTTTGTCGGGAATCAATGTTTGCGTTGTTTTGTCGGGAATCAATGTTTGCGTTGTTTTGTCGGGAATCAATGTTTGCGTTGTTTTGTCGGGAATCAATGTTTGCGTTGTTTTGTCGGGAATCAATGTTTGCGTTGTTTTGTCGGGAATCAATGTTTGCGTTGTTTTGTCGGGAATCAATGTTTGCGTTGTTTTGTCGGGAATCAATGTTTGCGTTGTTTTGTCGGGAATCAATGTTTGCGTACTCGGCCTGCCCCGCAAGCCTGGCTCCGCTTCGCACTGCCGTAGTATTGATAACTTTCTTGATATCATCTGTTACTAAACCCGGTATTATTCCAGAAAAACACCACACTCACTATGAAGGACACCTGTGGCCTGTGTTACACGAGGTACCTTCTGCATATACAAGACACAGGTGTATTGCTTCTCCGTCGGAAATCAGTCGTTCCTGAGATATTAATTTCTTAATATTGTGACGAAGGAGGGGCAGCCCGTGCCCCGCCAGCTTGGCAGTGCCAGCGTGTTGTGCCTTGAGCCTGGCACAGACGGCCGCGGCAGTCCCAGCGGGTGGAAGTGTGCCCCGCCCCGCTCCGCAAAGTACTTTATTGCCGGAAAAAAACTAAGGATTTGTGACAGAAATGGTTAGCAGAATAATTCAAAATACATCAAAATTCACCAGAAAAAATAGTTTCGTCCACCAAAGTGAATATGGCATTTTACCCTAAACCAAACCCACTTCTAACATAACTTAACCGTTTCTGGCTGAAATTTCGGTAGATTTTCGGTAGTACAGCCAAATTCCCAACATCCGACCTCCAAACAACCGACTTTTTTCACCACCGCATTGTGTCTTGTTTTGGCCATTTATTTTACTTCGTTTTTTTTATAGTTTTTAGAAAACATTGATGTGTGGCTTTATTTATGCATGAATTTTACTTTCGCATATACCACTGGATCGGCCTTCAAGAGCTGCATCTTTTATGTTCTATACCATTTTGTCCTTACGTTTATGGTTACTGTGATATCCGAACATCCGACTATTCCAATTATCCGACCTACCTTCGGTCCCCCCAAGGTCGGATAATTAATACTTAGCTGTACATGTAACGCCATTGTTGTTCAATTGCGTCACGGGAAATTGGGTTCAAAATACAGTAAACCCTTGCTTCAATGAACCAATTGGGGGAAGGAGGTGACATTATATCCAAAACTCCATTATATCCGAGGAATCCAAACTTTTCGCATATTACAAACTTTCTTCGTTATATGAGATGAAAGTTCGCTATTTCCGACCATTTCCGTGTACAATGAACTTTATTTGTTACATTAGATGAAAGTTTGTATGCTTACGTACATGCAGCCATCACAAATACTACACGCAGGCAGGTAAATTAAAACAATACGTGGTGAGGCACGGGAGACAGGCAACGTGGTGAGGTATGGGAGGACATGAGAGCAGGTGTTTATGATTGGGCGACAAAGATAGACTGATCGGCGCGCAGCCTTGCACCGCCTGGTCGGCTTTGTTTTCACAGCCACCGTTCGACCTGCGTGTACATTTTCAGCCGGCCCACCACCGAACCAAAGCCCGCATATACCGAACATATTCTGTAAATCCCCACATATATCAGACTGGCAGAAAAAGTTCATTAACCCCTTCATGCCCAGATCTTTCCTTTGCTGTATGAAAATTGTCTGTTGTTAGCCATAAAATAACGAAAAAGTAACTGTATACCAAATTAGTTAGTGTACAAGGATACTAAACAGGTCATAGCTATAAAACATTGGTTATAGTCACTAAAATTGTCTAATGGTATCCAAATTATTATGGAAATTACGTTTTGGGCCTCAAGGGGTTAAAGCCAAAATTTGTTATATAGAGGTCTATATAAGCGAGGGTTTACTGTACTGTAGTTTAAACGCCAGATAAATAGACTGCTTCTGCTTCTTTCCATGTGTTATCACTCCCACGCCCACTTATTTGTCCTGTCTTTAGAGAAGGCATTATGTAAACAAATTACTTAGTTACTTGTATCTATAACCCCTTCACGCCCAAATATTTCCTTTGCTATATAAAATTGTCTGTTGTTAGCCATAAAATAACGAAAAGTAACTGTATATACCAAATTAGTTAGTGTACAAGGATACTAAACAGGTCATATCTATAAAATATTGCTTATATTCACTAAAAATCGTCTAATGGTATCCAAATTATTATGGAAATTACGTTCTGGGCCTCAAGGGGTTAATCATTTTCAACATTTATGAGTATCTTTCACATTGTTTCTTTGGTGCTGAATTCCATTGAGTTTGATGAGCCCCTTATCCCTCAGGCCAGGTGCATTACTTGGTGTGTGGGCAGCCGCTGATGGTGGGCCGTCGGGATGCCCACATCCTGCTGACCAGCGATGACTCTGCCAGCCGGAAGCATGCAACCATCACTCTCCATTTCCAACCTGCCAACATTGTAAGTACTGCACAGAAAATGGAGACAGAGCACACAGCCTCTCCTACGGGCAAATACTGATGCATTTATCTTCCGGTCAGTCTAATGTGGGAAGGGACAGTGTTTCCAATTTGTTTATTTTATGAAACTTATGCTCGTCTTTGACTCTTGAAACATTGATGCACTTGCACCAGAAACTTTTTTTTCCTACAAATTTAAATTAAGTTTTATAACGCATTGATCTTTGTTAAGCGAGATAGCGTTAAATCGGGTATAAAAGTACGTACTGCATTTGTTCCCTTTTATGTTATATGATAATTCTTGGTAGTGATAATGATGATGATGAGTATGAGTGTAGCTACCGTAGATAACACTAGTTGCCACCTGCAGTAATGTCGCCAGATGCCATATATTATGAATTATAGCATCACTACTGATTTGTATGTGCCCCTGAAGATGATACACAGTAGTTTATATCATGACTGTATAATCTACCCTGTTTCAGTGTTGTTTTGTGCTTTGCATCTGCAAGTATATACGCTTTCAAATTTCACTACGCGTTTTATTTTCGGGCGACGATGACGGTGGGAGGACACTCAGAACATAAACACTAATTGGCGACCTTATTGTAGCCCGTTAACAATGTCGCCACTCGGTTTTATTTTTGTAATTTGTTCATTTATTGCCATCATATGACACAGATGAAGACACAAAATGACACAGACTCTCCAGATAGCCCCTTCTAACTTTCCTGAAATCATGGATGTAGAAATGTAAACATCAACGCCACCACACGTCTGTAAATATAAAAGAAACGTTGTCCTGGCGACTTTAGTGTTATCTACGGTAGAGATTATGCATGTTGAGTTATTTCTCACCCTTAACAAAAAAAAATGTTTGTATGTAATAGTTATAATGATTTAATGACTTAATATTCCGACGTACATCATTGACATTGTGCTGGCAGAAAACGAGGGAGGCGGCCATGGTGGAGGTGAGGGATCTGGAGTCTAAGTACGGCACCTTCATCAAGGAGAACCAGAGGCTTGGCGCGGGGGTCGACCATGAGCTGCACCACGGAGACACTGTCAGATTTGGGGTGTATAATACATGGAGGTGAGTTTTGGTATCTTGGAAGGAAGAGGGGCGGGGTTTCTGTGATGGTGTTGTGGTTAGGTTGTGTCTATTTATGCCTTGATGGATTATTTTGCATACTGGCATTGGCTACCTTGGTTGTCGCTCTATCCCCCCTGACTGGCGGGCCTCGCGAGCAGGATGGCGCACCCTTGTTGTTTTATACGACTTACAGCTTTACAGTGATTGCCTTATAGGAACAGTGGATGTCTCTCCAGGTAGAGGAAAGATTGTACTGGGTGTTACGGGGAAAAACAGCATTTTTGCTTGGCTTGTGCTTGGCCCCTCCGGCTGTGCCCGCCTCATCATGGGCAGAGTAGCTCCTGTCTTGTGTAAGCTTAGCATTTACTCTTAACATGTCTTCCACTGCTATTGGCTTTTATTCTCTAATACTTTGTAAAGCAATCGCCTTGTGATGATTATTGTACCTTCCAGGCTTGAACACCAGGAGTTGACAGTGTGCAGATCCACCCTGGCAGGAGAAGGTCGGCAGCAGCTGATCAATGCCTTGCTCACCCTAGGAGGCCACCTACAGAACCATTGGTCCTCAGACTGCTGCTACCTAGTCATGCCAAGCGTCACCCTCACGGTCAAGGTAGGCTGAACAGCTAGCTGGAGAGCAAGGCCTGCCTTTCAGATGGCGCAGGATATTGCCTTCTTAGAAACATTTGTTTACTGTTTAGGTAATAAACTCTCTGTATGGTCATACACGTGTACTTAGGATGCAGTATTACAGAGACAAACTAATTTTGTGACGTTTTCTTTTAGGTGGCACCGGCAAAACTAATTTTGTAACATTTACTTGTAGGTGGCAAGTGCCCTGGCAGATGGCCGTGTCATTGTCCTGCCGGAATTCTTCACCAAATTAGTGGATGCCATCCTGCAGAAGACCTCACACCCTGACCCCGCCCAGTTCCTGCCACCAGTGAAGGTCAGGACAAGTGCTTCATCACTTTGGTGCATGGTAGATTTATTGCCCCTATGATGTGTGGCACCTTAAGAGTGAGAAGATAACAAAAGGGGTTAAGGGGGATTCATGTACAAATAATATTGAAGTAAAAAGTTCACAGGTAAGAAAAAGATTGAGAAAACATTCACATTTTAAAGAATTATTTTAACCATATGAGAGGTGGGAAGGCAGGATTGAAATACGTACTTATTTTTTTATTTTTTATTTATTTTTTAATTTTTTTTAGGAGGTGACAATCAGCAGTGCAGGAGCTTCCTTCAGCCCTGACCCGCGGCGCTCCTCCATCTTTGCCGGCCTCACCTTCCTCTTCCCCACTGAAGACCAGATGACCAGGATGTGCAGCCCTGTCCAATCGGCAGGCAAGTGGTTACCCCATGTGTAGGAGACTGCCACTTATATGAACTATTACTTCAAATAGTTTTTTGCTTGTAAAGGGCTGTTTGCAACCCCATATCCTGTTACAATCATTATAAAATACTGTAAAAAGGCAAATATAATAAAGTGTTGAAGTGTTAAATTGTTAAATAACTTGTAATATAATAAAGTGTTGAAGTGTTAAAGTGTTAAATAACTTGTAATATAATAAAGTGTTAAAGTGTTAAAGTGTTAAATAACTTGTAATATAATAGTGTTAAAGTGTTAAATAACTTGTAATATAATATGTTTAAAGTGTTAAAGTGTTAAATAACTTGTAATATAAGTTAATACATTGTTCTGACAGGTGGCAAGGCAGAGCTGCTCACCGAAGATAACTTTCAAGAAGTGGTGTCTAGTAAATGCCTTTTGATCAGCCATGCAACAGATAGTCAGCAAACTAACACACTCTACAGCAGAACACATGGTAAGGCACAATCATTACTTTTCAACTTCTAAGTAGTAAAAGGTTGAGTACATTATGCATAGTGCTCAAGTTTCCAGAATTTGTTTAACCCCATGAGACCCAGAACGTAATTTCCATTGTAATTTGGGTACCATTAGGCTATTTTTAATGAATATAAGCAATGTTTTTATAGATATGACCTATTTAGTATCCTTTTCGACTAACTAATTTGGCTAATTCAGTTACTTTTCGTAATTTTATGGCTCGACAACATACATTTTTTTATAGCAAAGGAAAGATCTGGGCGTGAAGGGGTTAACCTGTGCAACCCTAACCCTAACCCTAACCCTAACCCTAACCCCACAGATCTCCTCAAGCAACATCGTCTCCGCACTGTACCAGAGAAGGAGATAGGGTTGGCTATCCTCTTTGTGAGCACGGAGGGACATTGTAACTCCTCCTTCAAGCACTCAGATATTTTCAAAAGGTCTTCCAGCACCTCACAGCCCACGGAGGTAAGGCGAGGACACTGTCAGAAGAAAGATATGATGGTAACAGTGCATTTTTTAACATGCTAACTGAGCGACAAGGTATTTATTCATAAAATCATTCCTAGATGCAATGGCACATCATGTCTGTGTGTGTAAAATCCAGAATCCTTTTTATTACTGCATAGGATCATTATTTATATATATTTCTTCTTTTAATGTCTATATAATCGTGTGCCGCCATATATCCCCCGTCGATTGTTTGCGTAGTGAAAATTTGTTTGTGTCACCGGAAGATTCATAAGTACAGCTTGGAGAAGGAGGGGAGGGGTCACACAACACACGAAATGGGGAAGATAATACCAAAAAGCTGTAGTTTAACATGTATGCCGACCACCCTTCTGGATATCCAAGGAATGTCGCCCAGTAAGATTTGCTTAAAAAATGCTCTGGACTGTACTCAATGCTTAGGGATAATGTGTGACCTATAACATATCAGGCGCCTAGAATTGAAACGGCACAAGCGCCACTTTTAAAAAACTGAGAAAAACGCAAACAAACCCCATTACAATATCTTCATTTGTTGCTGATTTACTTTGAAAACACTTGAGGTGCATTTTTTTCATTGATAAAAAGTGGCGCTTGTGCCGTTTCATATCTTGATTTTCTTAGATTAAACTTTAAGCGCGTTTTTCTCAGTTTTTTAAAAGTGGCGCTTGTGCCGTTTCATATCTTGATTTTCTTAGATTAAACTTTAAGCGCATTTTCTCAGTTTTTTAAAAGTGGCGCTTGTGCCGTTTCATATCTTGATTTTCTTAGATTAAACTTTAAGCGCGTTTTTCTCAGTTTTTTTAAAAGTGGCGCTTGTCCCGTTTCAATTCTAGGCGCCTGATATCAATTATGGTGTTAGAATCTCTCAATGTGTATTTTCATGAAGTATCCTTTTCCTTTTCCCCTTCCTCTTCTTTTTCATACTATCATAACTTACTGTACATGTGTAGGTGAACATAAAGACGCAGAAGTGACATCTCTTGAAAAAAATGCCGTAAGAAAAAGTGAGAACCTCTTGATACAGCAAATAGATCTGCCAACCACTCAAGTATTTGTCATTCATATAGCCTAATAGTGTCATCGTTCTTTATTTCAGAAACTTAAAGTATTTGCCAAAGAAACTCAAGACACAGAATTTTCCGTTAGTCTGACTGGAGCAAAAGTTGTGCCCGAAAGTGGACGTCAACCCTCCACCTCGGCCGAGAATGAGAACCCTGCCTCCAGAGTGCCTTCTAAGAGGTGAGTGCTGTTACATAACAACATAAGAAAATAAGGAAGCTACAAGAGGCCGCGAGACCTACACGTGGTAGTTCCTGTTACCTAACACTACCTACATCCACCTTTCATCCCCATCCATGAATTTATCTAGCCTCCCTTTAAAGCTCTCTAATGACTCCGCACTAACTACCTGTCTACTGAGCCCATTCCAATCATTTACCACCCTATTTTTGAACCAGTTTTTCCCTATTTCTTTTTTAAATTACGGTTTTCCAGCTTGAATCCGTTATTTCTTGTTCTACCCTGGTTAATAGCCGTAAGAACTTTTCCTACCTCTCCTTTATTAAATCTGTCCAATCTGTTGTCTGACTGAATCACTGAATGGGACATGAGTGCATTAGAAAAACAAAAGAAGAAAATGACCTTGGAGTAACTGTCAATAGCGACCTTACACCAAAAAGGCAAATACATAAGGTCACGGGAGAGACATGTAACCTTTTAAGGAATATAAGAGTGGCGTATGCTTATTTGGATGAGACGATGGTGAATGTGTGAGAAGATTGTAAGGGACTGATGGCTCAATTATCCAGAGAAAATGAGAATTGTGTCAGACAGGCAATCTAGACTAGTCTTCTTCTTTCTGTTTAACCCCTTGAGGCCCAGAACGTAATTTTCATTGTAATTTGACTAACATAAAACGATTTTTAGTGAATATAAGCAATATTTTATAGATATGACCTCTTTAGTATCCTTGTCTACTAGCTAATTTGGTATATTAAGTTAGTTTTCGTAATATTATGGCTAACAACAGACGAATTTATATAGCAAAGGAAAGATCTGGGTGTGAAGGGGTTAATGTCAGTTTTCCCATATTTTATGAGGTTAGACGGCCGATGATACGCCTCCAACTATCTCTATCCATTGCCTCAACTTCTTCAATGCCCAATGCTCAACTTCTTCAATGCCCAATGCTCAACTTCTTCAATGCCCAATGCTCAACTCCTTCAATGCCCAATGCTCAACTTCTTCAATGCCCAATGCTGCCAGATTATTCAGGTCAATTACCCAGAGGAAATGAGAATTGTGTCTGACAGGCAATCTAGACTAAGGTTGGGAATCTCTCTCTATCTATCTATCTCATGTCTACCTTTGTGTAAAATTTAGAAATATAATCAAGATGTTTTATAAAGGGCTTCATTACATATCAGCATGTTCTTGTAGTGTATATGCATTACGGTATTTGCAACTTGTGTCGTTCAATGCAAATAACCCCTTCACACCCAGATCTTTCCTTTGCTATATAAAACTGTCTATTGTTAGCCATAAAATTACAAAAAGTGATTGAATATACCAAATGAACTAGTGGATAAGGATACTAAACAGGTCATATCTATTAAAATATTGCTTATAGTCACTAAAAATCGTCTTATGGTAGTCATATTACAGTGGAAATTACGTTCTGGGTTTCGGGTTAATCGTGTCTTCATTCCCGCGCCTGTTTTGTAGACCACTCACCAACTCGGACAGCGGCGGAGGGAAGGCCAAGCGCAGCAACAGACCCCTTCCTGATATCACACAACCCCTCTCCACTATGGTAAGATATTGATAATAATAATAATAATAATAATAAAAATAATAATAATAATAATGATAATAATTTTAGTCGCACACACAGGCATACAGACAAAAACAAAGCAACAAGAACAAGCCAAGGAGATAACTTAAGTACTAGAGCAAACACAAAAACAAGAACATAGTATAGGCACATTAGGGGACATTAGATACTGGCGGTATTTATAAAGACTAAAGAGTGGAAGACAATGCATGGGATATTTAATGACGAACTTTCAAATATAAAGTTATTACAGAACCAAATATTTTCTTCGTAGGTCAAGTCTGTTTCAATGTGTGGTTTTCTTGTTTTTAATCAGATTTAAAGTTATTACAGAACCATTTTTTTTGTAGGTCAAGTCTGTTTCAATGTGTGGTTTTCTTGTTTTTAATCAAATTGAAAGTTATTACAGAACCAAATATTTTCTTCGTAGGTAAGTCTGTTTCAATGTGTGGTTTTCTTGTTTTTAATCAGATTTAAAGTTATTACAGAACCATTTTTTGTAGGTCAAGTCTGTTCAATGTGTGTTTCTTGTTTAATCAATTGAAAGTTATTACAGAACCAAATATTTTCTTCGTAGGTCAAGTCTGTTTCAATGTGTGGTTTTCTTGTTTTTAATCAGATTTTAAGTTATTACAGAACATTTTTTTTCTCTGTAGGTAAAATCTGTTTCCATGTGTGGTTGTCTTGCTTTTTAATTAGCAATCATAAAGAGATATTGATGGTAAGTTTACAGGTTTGTCATTGTTGGGTCATCAATATACAAACGAGGCCCACAATAAATGTGTCTTGGTTTTTACGGTATTATGTAAAGATTTGTGAAAATAATGTTAGAAGTGTATCTTGGAAGGGAGGGATGAAGGGTAGTAGTTATAGAAGCTTTCCTTACCTTGTACTATGAGGGTGTTAAGTCAATGTTTGGTTTTTACAATATTATTTAAACATTTATGAAAATAATGTTAGAAGTGTATCTTGGAAGGGAGAGATGAAGAGTAGTAGTTATAGAAGCTTTCCTTACCTTGTACTATGAGGGTGTTAAGTCAATGTTTGGTTTTTACAATATTATTTAAACATTTGTGAAAATAATGTTAGAAGTGTATCTTGGAAGGGAGAGATGAAGGGTAGTAGTTATAGAAGCTTACCTTACCTAGTACTATGAGGGTGTAAAGTCAATCTTCTAACCCCGTCCAACCCAACAGGAGCTGTCTGAATTGGACGGTGCAAATGATAATAAGGACGACATCAAACTGATTCAAGACATGACGTTCAAGCCGGAGCACACCAGCACGCAGGGAAGCGAGGCGCCGCCCTCCACTACTCTAGACCAGTCCGCTACCGTCTCCTTTGCCCCCTACACACTGCCCAGCCTGAAGACCTTAGACCCTGAAGACGAGGAACAGACTCAGCCGTTCTGTCCGGACAAATCTGAGGAGGACTTGCTGGCTGTGGAGAGAGGCCCAAAAGTGAACAGGCCTAAATCAAGTGTTAAAGTTGATAGTGAAGTGGATTTGAAATTTGATGAGTGGTGGAAAAAGGGAAAGGAAGATGCAGTGAGAAAGAGAGGGAGGAGTGAAGAAACATCACCTCAGATTCAGGAGACCAAGAAATCTAAGACTGAGAGTGATAATAATAGTAACAACGTGGTCAGTAACAACGGTAATGGGAGCAGCAGCAAGAAACGAGTGCTCGAAAGTGACGACTCTGTGTTTGCATTACCAGCACGGCCACGGCAGAGGGAGGTGAGTACGAAACAGCTAGAAGAGGGAGTTCCAATAGACATGGTGTATTCTTGCATCTTTTTAGTTTTGAAATTGGTTTATGGGTTTATGTAGGTATTGATTTCTCACTAAAACTTCATGTCAAGTAACTAAAGAATCTCAAGAGGTAATCGAACAAGTCACCATCGCAAAAACATATCCTCTCTATCAACATTTTCCAGGACTTCCCTTGTAAATCCTGGACACATTAACCTCTTCACGCCCAGATCTTTCCTTTGTTATAAGAAATTGTATATTGTCAAGCCATAAAATTACGAAAAGTAACTGAATATACCAAAATAGTTAGTGGACAAGGGTACTAAACAGGTCATATCTATAAAATATTGCTTATATAGTCACTAAAAATCGTCTAATGGTACCCAAATTACAATGGAAATTACGTTCTGGGCCTCAAGGGGTTAATTAGATCGCCTCGTCCCCATCTGTACTCCAGGGTTGGATGATTTAATCTGGACAATCTTTCCTTATATGGTAAATCTCTTAAGCTTGGGACCATCTTATTGTTATAGTGGTTAGATACTCTGTTAGAATTATACTACCTGAATCTTTTAAATGACTTGGTGGAATTAACCTCTTCACGCCCAGATCTTTCATTTCCTTTGCTATAAAAAAATAGTCTGTCGTTAGCCATAAAATTACAAAAAGTCTGAATAAACCAAATTAGCTAGTGGACAAGGATACTAAACAGGTCATATCTATAAAAACATAGCTTATATTCATTAAAAATCATCTCATGGTGTTCAAATTACAATGGAAATTACGTTCTGGGCCTCAAGGGGTTAAAAGTTACATGTTTTATTTTACTTTTTTTTTTTACAGAGAACAGTCGAGAATTTGGCGCCATGCAAACAGACGGACAACTCGGACCTGTTTGCCCTTCCTACTCGCACTCAACGCACAAGGAAACTACCAGATTTTCTAGAATCTATCCCCCCAACCCCCACCCAGGCAACCCAAGTCTGTCCGCCCACGCCCGAGTCTAAACCAGATGTGACTTCCAAGGCGGGAGACATTACAGTCAGCAAATATATTGACAGGGTGAGTGGATCAATGTGTTACTTAATAGAAGCAGGATTTATTTGGGCTAAGTTTGTATATACAGTATGGTCTAGTATTTGGCGACTACTTGGGGCTGAAGAAAGCTTGTCAATGTAAATACCTAGTTTGTTGCAATCAATTTATATATATTTTTTGTTTGTTTGTTTGTGTCGCTTACCTCTCTTCAGCAGAGGGTGTGATTCACCTAAGGAAATACCTTCAGCATTTATTATTATTTTATCAGCGTTTATTATTTATTATATTGTACAAATTTTATTCAATATGCTTGCGTGTATGACCTAGACCTGTTTATGCATCACACTGCTTGTTTGTACTCATTACTTTACTGTACTGCAGGAAGAAACAAAGACTACTATCAAGGACTCTGCTGAGACAGTTGGAACGCCTTTGTCTCGCACTGTGGTGATTCTGGAGGCTATGGTGATCACTCAACCCTCACTAAGGGCGCCACCTTCCAAAACCCAGGATTCCGGCAGTCTTCCTAACTACAAAACATTCAGAAAGGTAGGTTCACACATTTTCAAGTTTACCTGCTTCGGCTGGGGCTTGCATGCAGCGGCTTTCATTAATGACTAGCTAAAATCCATGAAAAAAACTAAAATTATGGGAGTATATATTATTTAAATGGGTAACTTTGTGCTGTTGGGTGAAAAAAACATCTTCCTAACTACAAAAAATTCAGAAAGGTAGGTTCACACATGTATAGTTGCGTGCAGCGGTGATTTTGGGTGAAAAAAACATTTCCGAGACATTTGTACATTTATTAGCTATAACTCAACATTTATTAGCTATCAAGTGCTCAAACATTTCCGAGGCAATTGTACATTTATTAGCTATCACTCGGACAGCCTGATAACTCGGACAGCCTCATCCCCCACACAGTCCGAGTTAGACGGGTTCATCTGTAACTGTGTATTCAGGATTGCATGTACGTATATATTTTGACATATTTTAAGGAAGGTATTCTACTATATTTTATTTTCAGGAAAATCCTAATTCATCTTAATATAACAAAAGAGTATTGAGGTTTGGCTTTATACAGTATAGGATTGCACCTTTCAGTCTCTTATATATATATTCTCTTACTGTTTTCTTTATAGGGACTCGGAACTACGCAGACTTTTTGTTACTATTTTTGTTGTCCTTGGCCAGTTCTTTGTGATGTAAAAAAACAGTAAAATCCTAGTTTTCAAGATGCTCATCATAGAATAGGAAACTCAATAGGGCGTTTTAAAAGGCAATAGGGAGTTTTACATAAAAGGCAATAGGGAGTTTTAAAAGGCAATAGGGAGTTTTAAAAGGCAATAGGGAGTTTTAAAAGGCAATAGGGAGTTTTAAAAGGCAATGGAGTTTTAAAAGGCAATAGGGAGTTTTAAAAGGCAATGGGGAGTTTTAAAAGGCAATGGGGAGTTTTAAAAGGCAATGGGGAGTTTTACAAGGCAATAGGGAGTTTTACATAAAAGGCAATAGGGAGTTTTAAAAGGCAATGGGGAGTTTTAAAAGGCAATGGGGAGTTTTAAAAGGCAATGGGGAGTTTTACAAGGCAATAGGGAGTTTTACAAGGCAATGGGGAGTTTTAAAAGGCAATGGGGAGTTTTAAAAGGCAATGGGGAGTTTTAAAAGGCAATGGGGAGTTTTAAAAGGCAATGGGGAGTTTTAAAAGGCAATAGGGCGTTTTAAAAGGCAATAGGGAGTTTTTAAAGGCAATAGGGAGTTTTAAAAGGCAATAGGGCGTTTTAAAAGGCAATAGGGCGTTTTAAAAGGCAATAGGGCGTTTTAAAAGGCAATAGGGCGTTTTAAAAGGTAATAGGGCGTTTTAAAGGCAATAGGGCGTTTTAAAAGGCAATGGGGCGTTTTAAAAGGCAATAGGGCGTTTTAAAAGGCAATGGGGCGTTTTAAAAGGCAATAGGGCGTTTTAAAAGGCAATAGGGCGTTTTAAAAGGCAATAGGGCGTTTTAAAAGGCAATGGGGCGTTTTAAAAGGCAATAGGGCGTTTTAAAAGGCAATAGGGCGTTTTAAAAGGCAATAGGGCGTTTTAAAAGGCAATGGGGAGTTTTAAAAGGCAATGGGGAGTTTTAAAAGGCAATGGGGAGTTTTAAAAGGCAATGGGGAGTTTTAAAAGGCAATGGGGAGTTTTAAAAGGCAATAGGGCGTTTTAAAAGGCAATAGGGAGTTTTAAAAGGAGGCTAGACAATTTCATGGATGGGGATGAAAGGTAGTATTAAGTAAAGGTAGTAGTAGTAGTAGGTAACAGGAACTACCACGTGTAGGTCTCACAGCCTCTTGTAGTTTCCTTATTTTCTTGATCCAGGTTAATCCAGTCCGCATCCTGAAGGTGATTGGAGGATCTGATCTTGTGGAGAGCGACCAGGCAGACGCATCTCAAGACTTCAATGTAAGAGTGGTGGCCAAAATATTCGACCCTCCAGAGAACTTCTTCATGGATACGAGCTGTTCAACTGGTGGTCCTATCAGGAAGAGAGATGGTGTATTATCTGCTATCATCTCTTTGGTTATCTCAGAGGTCTTGTGATAATGATGATTTGTCGGTCATAACACTATAGTCACCATGCACTATGTCGCCAGGTGCATATAGTATTAATCTCATAGCGAATAACCATTTCCGAGGCAATTGTACATTTATTAGCTATCACTCAACATTTCCGTGGCAATTGTACATTTATTAGCTAGAACTCAACATTTCCGAGGCAATTGTACATTTATTAGCTAGAACTCAACATTTCCGAGGCAATTGTACATTTATTAGCTAGAACTCAACATTTCCGAGGCAATTGTACATTTATTAGCTAGAACTCAACATTTCCGAGGCAATTGTACATTTATTAGCTATCACTCGGGCTGCTGCATCGGGCAACCTGATAACTCGGACAGCCTCATCCCCCCCACAGTCCGAGTCAGACGGGTTCATCTGTAACTGTGTATTCAGGATTGCATGTATATATATTGACATATTTTAAGGAAGGTATTCTATATTTTTATTCTCAGTAAAATCCTAATTCATCATAATATAATCATAATAATAATAGAGAGTATTGAGGTTTGGCTTTATACAGTATAGGATTGCACTTCTCACTCTTATATATATTCTCTTACTGTTTTCTTTATAGGGACTCTGAACTATGCAGACTTTTTGTTATACAGTGTTTTGTTTATAGGGACTCTGAACTATGCAGACTTTTTGTTATACAGTGTTTTGTTTATAGGGACTCTGAACTATGCAGACTTTTTGTTATACAGTGTTTTGTTTATAGGGACTCTGAACTATGCAGACTTTTTGTTATACAGTGTTTTGTTTATAGGGACTCTGAACTATGCAGACTTTTTGTTATACAGTGTTTTGTTTATAGGGACTCGGAACTATGCAGACTTTTTGTTATACAGTGTTTTGTTTATAGGGACTCGGAACTATGCAGACTTTTTGTTATACAGTGTTTTGTTTATAGGGACTCTGAACTATGCAGACTTTTTGTTATACAGTGTTTTGTTTATAGGGACTCTGAACTATGCAGACTTTTTGTTATACAGTGTTTTGTTTATAGGGACTCTGAACTATGCAGACTTTTTGTTATACAGTGTTTGTTTATAGGGACTCTGAACTATGCAGACTTTTTGTTATACAGTGTTTTGTTTATAGGGACTCTGAACTATGCAGACTTTTTGTTATACAGTGTTTTGTTTATAGGGACTCTGAACTATGCAGACTTTTTGTTATACAGTGTTTTGTTTATAGGGACTCTGAACTATGCAGACTTTTGTTATACAGTGTTTTGTTTATAGGGACTCTGAACTATGCAGACTTTTTGTTATACAGTGTTTTGTTTATAGGGACTCTGAACTATGCAGACTTTTTGTTATACAGTGTTTTGTTTATAGGGACTCTGAACTATGCAGACTTTTTGTTATACAGTGTTTTGTTTATAGGGACTCTGAACTATGCAGACTTTTTGTTATACAGTGTTTTGTTTATAGGGACTCTGAACTATGCAGACTTTTTGTTATACAGTGTTTTGTTTATAGGGACTCTGAACTATGCAGACTTTTTGTTATACAGTGTTTTGTTTATAGGGACTCTGAACTATGCAGACTTTTTGTTATACAGTGTTTTCTTTATAGGGACTCTGAACTATGCAGACTTTTTGTTATACAGTGTTTTCTTTATAGGGACTCTGAACTATGCAGACTTTTTGTTATACAGTGTTTTGTTTATAGGGACTCTGAACTATGCAGACTTTTTGTTATACAGTGTTTGTTTATAGGACTCTGAACTATGCAGACTTTTTGTTATACAGTGTTTTGTTTATAGGGACTCTGAACTATGCAGACTTTTGTTATACAGTGTTTTGTTTATAGGGACTCTGAACTATGCAGACTTTTTGTTATACAGTGTTTTGTTTATAGGGACTCTGAACTATGCAGACTTTTTGTTATACAGTGTTTTGTTTATAGGGACTCTGAACTATGCAGACTTTTTGTTATACAGTGTTTTGTTTATAGGGACTCTGAACTATGCAGACTTTTTGTTATACAGTGTTTTGTTTATAGGGACTCTGAACTATGCAGACTTTTTGTTATACAGTGTTTTCTTTATAGGGACTCTGAACTATGCAGACTTTTTGTTATACAGTGTTTCTTTATAGGGACTCTGAACTATGCAGACTTTTTGTTATACAGTGTTTTGTTATAGGGACTCTGAACTATGCAGACTTTTTGTTATACAGTGTTTTCTTTATAGGGACTCTGAACTATGCAGACTTTTTGTTATACAGTGTTTTCTTTATAGGGACTCTGAACTATGCAGACTTTTTGTTATACAGTGTTTTGTTTATAGGGACTCTGAACTATGCAGACTTTTTGTTATACAGTGTTTGTTTATAGGGACTCTGAACTATGCAGACTTTTTGTTATACAGTGTTTTGTTTATAGGGACTCTGAACTATGCAGACTTTTTGTTATACAGTGTTTTGTTTATAGGGACTCTGAACTATGCAGACTTTTTGTTATACAGTGTTTTGTTTATAGGGACTCGGAACTATGCAGACTTTTTGTTATACAGTGTTTTGTTTATAGGGACTCTGAACTATGCAGACTTTTTGTTATACAGTGTTTTCTTTATAGGGACTCGGAACTATGCAGACTTTTTGTTATACAGTGTTTTGTTTATAGGGACTCGGAACTATGCAGACTTTGTTATACAGTGTTTTGTTTATAGGGACTCGGAACTATGCAGACTTTTTGTTATACAGTGTTTTGTTTATAGGGACTCTGAACTATGCAGACTTTTTGTTATACAGTGTTTTGTTTATAGGGACTCTGAACTATGCAGACTTTTTGTTATACAGTGTTTTGTTTATAGGGACTCGGAACTATGCAGACTTTGTTATACAGTGTTTTGTTTATAGGGACTCGGAACTATGCAGACTTTTTGTTATATATATTCTCAGAGTTTTCTTTATAGGGACTCTGAACTACGCAGACTTTTTGTTACTATTTTTGTGGTCCTTGGCCAGTTCTTTGTGATGTAAAAAAACAGTAAAATCCTAGTTTTCAAGATGCTCATCATAGAATAGGAAACTCAATAGGGCATTTTAAAAGGCAATAGGGCGTTTTAAAAGGAGGCTAGACAACTTCATAGATGGGGATAAATGGTAGTATTAAGTATAGGTAGTAGTAGGTAACAGGAACTACCACGTGTAGGTCTCACAGCCTCTTGTAGTTTCCTTATAAGAAATGAATTCTTGGTCCAGGTTAATCCAGTCCGCATCCTGAAGGTGATTGGAGGATCTGATCTTGTGGAGAGCGACCAGGCAGACGCTTCTCAGGACTTCAATGTAAGAGTGGTGGCCAAAAATATTCGACCCCTCCAAGAGAAACTTCCTTCAATGGATGACGACCTGTTCAACCTGGGTGGTCCTATCAGGAAGAGAAGATAGGTGTATTATCTGCTATCATCTCTTTGGTTAATCATCAGAGGTCTTGTGATAATGATAGATGTTGTACGGTCAATAACACTATAGTCACCACTGCACTATAGTCTCCAGGTGCCATATAGTATGAATTATAATTATAGCATCACTACTGTGGTATACTCCTGGAATAAACCTCCGGAGGGTTCTTCGTGTGGGCACCTGGACTGTTCTTAGCCTCTTCTTTCTGTTAGTAGGGGAGAGCGGGGCAGGTTGTATCGAGGGTAGGTTGCATCATTGCCTCTAACTCGCATGTTATCACACGTACATCGTCTTAACACTACTACTACTACTATAAACTACTACTACAACTACAACAATAATAATAATAAAAAAAGTGAATGCGAGTTAGAGGCAATGATGCAACCTGCCCCGCTCTCCCCTATCTGGTACAAATATATAATCCACCTCAAAACTGTGCTTGGGTGGTAGATACAAACGTGATGGCCACACACACCTGTTGGGACGGCATCACTGTACAGCAGGTGGCCGCAGGTGAAGGTAGCAGCCTCGCCTCACTGCCACCTCCATCAGGAACACCACCGCTGCGCCACCAGCCCCTGCAGATAAGGACTTGGCATAACAACAATACAATATCCAATTCTCTGGCTGTAAGATAGTGTTACATTACTGAAAACAATCGGATAGTTATCGGTCGTAGCCACCGGACTGCCGGGTATTGATTTGAAGGTTTAAGGGGATTAGTAGGGATGCTTTCCTTGACCCGTATATAAGTGTTCTGATACCCTGGGCCTTATATAGTTAATTAATGATGTTTTATGTACTGAACTGAAACCATTGCATAGGCCAAGAGAAACGCATACAGTATTACATGTACACTGTAAAAAAAAAAAGTATCAGTACACAATAGGCACAAATCATTATGGCACCTCGGAATGAAGGACAGTGGAGATCTGCCAGCAACCCGCCTGTCAGTGCTTGCCCATGCAGATAAATCCTATATTCCCATTGATTTCTTTTTTTCCGAACATTCAGCAAATTTGGGTAACTTTTTTTGGGGCATAAATGAAATTCCGCAAAGCAAAATTATCTTAACCTCTTGAGACCCAGAACGTAATTTCCATTGTAATGTGGGTACCATTAGACAATTTTTAGTGGCTATAAGCAATATTTTATAGATATGACCTGTTCAGTATCCTTGTCGACTAACTAATTTGGTATATTCAGTTACTTTTCGGAATTTTATGGCTAAGAACAGACAATTTTATATAGCAAAGGAAAGATCTGGGCGCGAAGGGGTTAAAACAAGTATAGGCGTATGAGATAAGGGACAACATGAGCCACTACATCTAGATTCTCACCTACTTGTGCCATATGACCTCTGAAGTCTGGCATATTTCCCCTTTTTTGGCATTACAATCAATCTATTCTCACCTACTCCCATGATGGCAAACACCCCCCACATCTGGCTGAAGGTGAGGGACTTTGCAGGCCGCTGACCCTCCTCTTTCCCTGGCGGCAGCTGACAGACGGTTCCATTGTTGATGCGCTGCCGGATCAGCTGGTCCACCCATCCACGCTCCTGTAGCTCCTGTAGCCTAGAACATAACATAAGAAAATAAGGAAGCTACAAGAGGCTGTGAGACCTACACGTGGTAGTTCCTGTTACTTAAACACTACCTACATCCACCTTTCATCCCCTCCATGAATTTATCTAGCCTCCCTTTAAAGCTCTAATTGTCCGCTCTAACTCCCTGTCTACTCACCCACCACCCACCCACCACTGTAATGTTAGCTGCAAAGAGGTAATACAATAATTTATCTAGCCTCCCTTTAAAGCTCTAATTGTCCGCACTAACTACCTGTCTACTGACCCACCACCCACCACTGTAATGTTAGCTATAAAGAGGTAATACAATCATATTTTGAAAGTTTGCTGTATTCCATGAAATATCTAATCTAGTCTACTGATGTCCGTTCCTTGGAATTACCTTAACCCCTTCACGCCCAGATCTTTCCTTTGCTATAAAAAATGTATGTTCTCGAGCCATAAAGTAACGAAACGTAACTGAATATACCAAATTTGTTAGTAGACAAGGATACCAAACAGGTCAAATCTATAAAATATTGCTTATATTCACCAAAAATCGTCTTATGGTACCCAAATTACAATGAAAATTACGTTCTGGGTCTCAAGGGGTTAAGAGGGTGGCAAAACGCAACTTTAATTTCAGAAAAAAATTCAATGTAACAATCACACAAGGGGAAAAAAGCTCACCAGAAGTTGATGAGGCTCCTGAAGGGCGAGGCTTTCTGCAGCACCATGGTGTAGGAGTGTGTCACGATGTTTTCTCTTGGGCTGAAGAAGTCACATTTGCCTGATTCTGAAAAGCTTTTGGCAACCATCAAATCTCCAGCCAAGGTATCGCACAAGCCTGGTAGGACAGAAAATTCACATTACTGTATGAACTTAAATATTTAAACCAAGCTGTATCTTTTCTGTATAAAGATTGATTGGTAATTATAAAAGTTTTTTTTATATGCAGCACAATGTTTAGTATGTGTGGCTTATAACCAGTGTTCAAATCCCTGTTTTAATGCAAATGGGGTGAAATAAGTATGAGAATTTTTTGTTGTTGAAAGTTGCATACTAGGAAGAGTGGATGTGTTAGGTTTGAATGAGACCCACGGATGTGTTATGTTTGAATGAGACCCACGGATGTGTTAGGTTTGAATGAGACCCACTGATGTGTTAGGTTTGAATGAGACCCACGGATGTGTTAGGTTTGAATGAGACCCACGGATGTGTTAGGTTTGAATGAGACCCACGGATGTGTTAGGTTTGAATGAGACCCACGGATGTGTTAGGTTTGAATGAGACCCACTGATGTGTTAGGTTTGAATGAGACCCACTGATGTGTTAGGTTTGAATGAGACCCACGGATGTGTTAGGTTTGAATGAGACCCACTGATGTGTTAGGTTTGAATGAGACCCACGGATGTGTTAGGTTTGAATGAGACCCACTGATGTGTTAGGTTTGAATGAGACCCACGGATGTGTTAGGTTTGAATGAGACCCACGGATGTGTTAGGTTTGAATGAGACCCACGGATGTGTTAGGTTTGAATGAGACCCACGGATGTGTTAGGTTTGAATGAGACCCACGGATGTGTTAGGTTTGAATGAGACCCACTGGAAAATGTAAAGGTGTTGCTGAGTGCAGGAAAAGAAAGGAATGTCTCAGGGAAGGAGTGGTCGCAGTGAGGACACATGCTTGGGTGGATGTGTATGCTTTTATGAACATGAAAATATAGTACAAGTATTATGTTACTGCATATGACAAAACAATAATTGCAAATCATGAATAAATTAATTGTCTGTCAAATATTTATTACTTTTTCCTATCAACTATTAATGGGGATAATTTAGCTGCGCACTTGTTGTTAACCCTTCACACCCAGATCTTTCTATTGCTATAAAAAAATGTATGTTGTCGAGCCATAAAATTACGAAAAGTAACTGAATATACCAAATTAGCAAGTCGAAAAGGATACTAAATAGGTCATATCTATAAAAACATTGCTTATATTCACTAAAAAAGCGTGTAATGGTACCCAAATTGCAATGGAAATTACGTTCTGGGCCTCAAGGGATTAAGTTCTCTATACCTACCTGCAAATCTGCCCTCTGCTATGTCCCTCCTGGCGGCAAAGCAGTCAGGAAACAGCCCGTCACTGCCCTCCAGCAACGTCTTGTACACCTTCACGTCTGCTGTCTGGCAGGGAACAACATTGGACTTCCATCAAACAATAATAATAATTTTAATATCACCCGGAGGCATACAGGCAAACAAGCAACAACAACAAGACAAAGAGTTAACTGAAGTACTAGAGCAAAATATACAAAATAAAGGCACATGGCATGAGTACATTCATTAGCTACTCATACATTACACAAACAATGCCATATCACAGACGAAAATGATGTCTTGACACAAAATATGTTCTCACATTAAAACTTTCCATATATATATATACACTAATACTATGGATAAATTTGAAGCATATGAAGTTTTTTTTTTTTTTTTTTTTTGGCCAAGGGCACAACAAAAATGGGTAACACCAAGCCCGCTTAGTTGCCAGTCCCTATAAAGAAGAAGTAATGCAGTAAGCTTACTACTGTACAGCAGGAGGGAGGGAGGGGGAGGGCAGAGTCTGAGTCGAAGTAAGATTTTTTTTAATCCTCCATATCCCTGGTGACTGGTCAATGCAAATATAATAAATACACTCATACAGATCCCATGTTATGTGAAAGGATAGAATCTGTGAGAGAGAGAGAGAGAGAGAGAGAGGCGGGGGAAGATGGACAAACAGACATTGAGAGAGGTAAAGACAGAGAGAGAGAGAGAGAGAGAGAGAAGCAGACAGACAATGAGAGAGAGAGAGAGAGAGAGAGAAGCAGACAGACAATGATAGAGAGAGAGAGAGAGAGAGAGAGAGAAGCAGACAATGAGAGAGAGAGAGAGAGAGAGAGCACAGACAATGAGAGAGAGAGAGAGAGAGAGAAGCACAGACAATGAGAGAGAGAGAGAGAGAGAGAGAGAGAAGCACAGACAATGAGAGAGAGAGAGAGAGAGAGAGAGAGAGAGAGAGAGAGAGAGAGAGAGAGGAGAGAGAGTAGAGAAACGACAGATCATGAGAGAGAGAGAGAGAGAGAGAGAGAGAGAGAAGAGCAGAAAGACAATGAAAGAGAGAGTAGACCCAGGTAAATAATGCAATAAATACAAGTAGCCTTTACCCTGGCGCCAGTGTGTTGGATGGCTGACCTTGAAGGTGTGCAGGATGATGCCGCCGCGCTCCAGCCTCCAGGGCAGGTCGCGCTGCGCCACCAGCTGCCGCACCGAGGCGATGGGCACGGGCACGCGAGGCACGGTGAGGGTGGCCACCAGGAGGCCGCTGTACGTGTTCGTGAGCACCAACGCGGCCAGGAACCACACGCCCATCAGCCAGCGACTCACACCCGCGGCGCCCCATGGCCAGGCTGGGGGTGAAGGACAGGAGAAAATAAGGAAGCTAAAAGAGGCTGTGAGACCTATTAGTCGATTTTTTTAACAAGGCAAAAAATCCATTCTATCTTAAGGTTTCATAGTTAGAATTATGCCTATGTTTACCTGATAATATGGTTAACTATGATAAAATACAACTGAAATTTAGAATAAGCGTAGGCCTATGTATTCCCTTCTTCTGGCATCAAATATCAGTCAGTAAGCAGCAAGGGGGCAGGATTTTTCACCTTGTTAAAAAAAATAGACTATACACGTGGTAGTTCCTGTGTAGCTATATTCTTTGCCTACTCACACTCCTTCATGAGGCTGCTCCACACATGCAGCAGCACGTACACAGCAGACCCGTGGTTGTTGGAGTTGCCATGAGACACACAGATGCTGCCTTCCACCTTCACGGCTGCCCACACCGCGGCCGACACCACCACCACACTCGCCAAGATCAACAGCCACACCTGATGAAAGAAACAACTTATATGTAAAATGATGGATAAGATTACACTCATCCACCCTATGTAATGCCTGATCTTTTGAAACACTGCGACTTGCGAGACTGGTCTAAAAAGAAGGTGGCCATGAAAGCAGATAGGGACTGGAGCCCCCCGACGTGCCCCCCCCCCTCCACCCCCCCGCGTAGTACGTGACTGGCTATTAGCGTATTTTCGCGACCTCTCTGGCCCGGTCTGGACTGGCTGGGCTAGTCCCGGGCGGTCACTGTTTTAGCGAGGCAGTCTAGAACGGTTCAGCCCAGTCCAGTCCGGTCCGACCCATATAGGAGGACCACCTTGGACCAGTGTGGGGAGAACTGGCACATGCGCACTACAGTCAGCGGGGAAGGCGACCAGGAGCTTCTCGTGCTGCTGATAAGACATGAAACACCATGATGGCCGACCATAAGACTAAAGTATCACAGGCGTGGTAGTTGTAAAGTCTTCAGCACAGGTTAAAAGGCGGACGACAAAAAGGATATTGACAAGATGGACGCCTGCCGCCTCCACAGTTCAGTTCAGTACCGCCCACTCGATCCCCCAGCCAATAGGAACGACGAATGGGACGGGGCCAGTCTCGATGTATTTTCGCGACCATCAGTCCACCCTGACCCGGTCCGGACTGGACTGAACCAGGGCGGTGAACGTCACGAAAATGCGCTATAACTATACCTGATCTGACGTTATATCAGGTAGAAATATAACGAGGCAACAGCCATTACTTTGCAGGGAGGACTAAACAACCTCAAATCACACATAAGCTCTCCCTCCCTCCCTCTCACAGTAGCGCCGCTAGGAAATTTTGACTGGGTTTGGCCAAGGTCGGACACAGATCTAGTGTGTGGTGGCTATGGCAAAGACATTAAAAAAAAAAAGGTCTATTTACCTTACGCTGCAGCAATATGAAGAAAAACAACAAAATAAAGCGTTGTTTGGCCAAAAAACATCCTCTTCCTCCCAGCTGCCTGCACACACGTCCTGCCTCCTCGCTGGCTGGCCCTCGTCTGTCGCTCGTCCATGATTACTCAAGGAACTCAACATTGCTTCGAAACACTAAATCTTTCCCTTATATCCTTCCCGCGCCCTCTCCTATTGACCTTTGACTAATAATTCTTGAACTGTAACGTTATCTAAGTCTTAAATGTTTGTAAATGTGTTAGTAATAGTGTTGGTATAGTTTTGTAGTAATTTTTTTAAAGCTTATATTGATAGGGTTCGTTAGTGCTTCGAACTCGTTAACAGTGTCGCAGAGGATTGTGGGTAGGATATCATCAATTTTTTTTTCTTTGCTACGCAGTTTGTGGGTTATTAAAGGACTGGATTGCTTTGTTAGCAGTGGCGTGGCTAGGCATCTATCAAGGGGGAGGCACTAGACAAGGGGAGCTCAGGGACAACTCTGATGCCACATAGAATAACATATTATAAGACCATATCAGTAGTGGGTATTAAAGCATTATACGGAATACAGCACACCACTATATGGGCCACAACAATGCTACAACCATCACAACCACATCAACCATGCCGTAGGGGAGAGCGGGGCAGGTTGCATCGAGGGTAGGTTGCATCATTGCCTCTAAATCGCATTATTTTTTTATATTATTATTATTATTGTTGTAGTTGTAGTAGTAGTAGTAGTTTATTGTAGTAGTAGTAGTAGTAGTA
>JACEEZ010004305.1:446281-473781 GCA_016584305.1 Chionoecetes opilio | reverse complement strand
AGTTGAGGGATAGGTAGGGTGAGGAAAGGGCCGGAGTAACAGGGAGGGGGGGGGGGACAAAGAGAGAGAGAGAGAGAGAGAGAGAGAGAGAGAGAGAGAGAGAGAGAGAGAGAGAGAGAGAGAGAGAGAGAGAGAGAGAGAGAGAGAGAGAGAGAGAGAGAGAGAGAGAGAGAGAGAGAGAGAGAGAGAGAGAGAGAGAGAGAGGAGAGAGAGAGATGAGAAGAGAGAGAGAGAGAGAGAGAGAGAGAGAGAGGAGAGAGAGAGAGAGAGGAGGAAGAGAGTGGGAGAGAGGAGAGACGAGATAGATAAGAACAAACTATCTCAAAATAGGATGCCTCGAAATTTGGAAAAATGAAGAGGAGATTGTGGAGCTCAAAAATGATCTTCGAAGTATGATTTTCTTTTTCTTACGCCTATATAATTATAATGAATGAAAAGAATTTAATGGTAATGTACAATCTAATAATACTCTATTGACTATTAAACCTTCCGACCTCTTGTATCATAATTTATTCTGTATAAGACGCATTTATGCTCTATAAACTACAATGCACACACATGTAAGTCAATATTGATTCCTGTTCATAGAAACCAATGTGAAATGCAACACGAATCTCACCTATATGGAGACAGTTCGTGAATTTATTTCAACAAACCTTCCAAATAAACAGAGTAAAGTGAGACGATTCCTGCCTTGAAAGTCGTTCGTATAGCTTTTATAGTAAAGTTTTATAGTTGTAACGTTTCTTTATGGATAAAATAAAACTTGGAACTACTGTTTCGATCTACATTTCTCCGTTACAAATACCTGTGATGAGGAAAGTTACGGGGCGAGCCACGGTGTCAGACATGCGACACGGAACCGTCATGATCAAACGACATAATATTCATAACAAACTGAGGTGACAGGCGGGACGTGGCAGGTTAGACGCACTTTGTTTAGTGTTTCTCGTCATACATCACCAAAGTCAACAAAATACTGCACCGATAAGCCAGGCGGGGAACAAACAACATCAGCGGAACAAACTATACTCGCACACTCACTCGAAAGCCTCGCAGGAACTTTGTATTTTTCTCTATATTTTTATTCTTATTTCTATGTACCACTTGTCGCCCTCTTCATTGTAAACTCCCCCTCTTTTTCTCAATAAACTTGTAAACCTGTAACACTCGCAGGAATGCTATAACAAGACTGTGGACCCTCGCACACACAAACCGTCATTCCATCATAGAGAGCCAGTGAGACATTAGTATAAATCTCAGCCATTAATCTTATGATCAATTCCTGACTTACATACGGGCGTGTGATCAGAGTATCGGTCACGTGTCACCTTCATAAAGCTTACGAGAACACACCATATTCCAATTATTATAGTGAGTAAAGTATAAACAAGCTTAATATGCCAAAAATGAATCAATGACAAGTACTAATTTACTTCAACCACATAATGATAAGATGAATTCAAGGACAAACGCAGAATTGTGCTTCGTCTCGGTCGTAAGCTTCGGGTGGTATTATTAAAAAAATAATTCTCACTTTCCAACCAGTAAAACAAAACAAAAACAACAAACAATGTAATAATAAATTGCGACTTTATGAATATAGATCGTAATGAAACAGGACTACACGTGTATAGGTCATGACCTGCATGTTACAACTAGGTAAATACGCACCAGATAGGGTACTTACCTAGTTTCCAAGGCGTGGAGGAGGAGAAGGGGGAATGAGGAAGAGGAGGTGGAACGATCAGTTGACTTGCTGCGTGTGGCTGCGTGCTGGCGTGACGGGGTGCAGTCAGTTCGTACACAAGTTGTTTCGTACACCAGTAGATTCGTACACCAAAAAGTTGTTTCGTAGTCTATATGAAACCATAGTCATTTCGTACACTCAGCTCAGAGTTGAACTTAATTACTAGAGTTACGAATCGGCACTATATAGGTATGTACAAAAAAAATCAAAATCAGTGTACGAAACAACTAATAAAACCTGGGTACGAAACAACTTGTGTACGAAACTCCCTGTAACCGGCGTGACCACCATGGACCCCTTACTGCCGCCAAGGTCACTGATAGAGCTCTAGAAGTGACCTTGACTGCCGCCACGCACACACCTGGCCACCTTCCTTCTCGACACCCATGACTGTAAAAAGAACGATAACAATACAACGTTTTTTCATATACATATTTTTTTTTCTTGACATCAGTATATAGAGTACGTTACATAATTATACGATTCATGAAAACGTACGCTTTTCATATGTGGTATTCTATAGTCCCTGTTTCCCGAATATGCACATTTTTTATGGATTTGCATGAAAAAAAGTCTACATGCGCTATAGGCTCTAACTTAAAAAAAAAAAAATCATCTATAGTAGTATAGCACACCTTTTTTTTTTGCACCTTTAAAAACACCTTTAAACTAACTAAACCTAACTAACTATAGATAATTACCTTTAGATAACTACCCTCATTATCCTCAGGTACAGTTCACTTGTCTGTAATATCATCCCTCCAAAACAGTAGCCATTTCATATCTACCTTCGCCCTTCTAACACAAAATCTGCCGAAGTATAGCTGTTTTGATTTCAGGATGTCTGTAATATTATCCCTCCATAGCAGTCATTTCATATGATACCTTCTAAATCTACTAACCTCCTACTAATCTTCTAAGAATCTTCTCTAATCTTCTAATCTACCTTCTAAACGCGCTTCTAAATCAAAATCTACCGAAGAACACTTGAATAGCTAGTTCACGCAGCAGAAGATAGATAGGTTACATGTCGCTTTCATATTATTCATCCCTAAAACATTCATAGTGACATTCTCACGTCCATGCCCTCCAAGAACAGACAGCGGACCGGCATCATTCTACATCTTGAGTGGAGAAGCAGTGGTTTCGTTATTAATATACCTTAAAAGCGGTGTCATTATTAATACCTTTCGGTCACGCCCAGAGAGGTTCGTGGGCGGCGCACGTGTGGCCCACTTTTTTTTTTTTTTTTTTTTTTTTTTCTTTACATCACAAAGGACTGGAGAAAGTAAAAACAAAAGAGGTAACAAATAGTCCGCTCAGTTGCCAGTCCCTATAAAGAGACAGTAAGAGAATATAAAAAAAGGGGGGGGGGGCAATTGTGAATAATTAATTGCTGAGAATAATAGATGCGGTTTTAAACATCTGTAGGCTGTGACGTGGCAGAAAACAGGTTGGTGTAGGGGAGAGCGGGGCAGGTTGCATCGAGGGTAGGTTGCATCATTGCCTCTAACTCGCATTAACTTTTTTTATTATTATTATTGTTGTAGTTGTAGTAGTAGTTGTTTATTGTAGTAGTAAGATAAGATAAGATTTTCATCCTATCTAGACACTTTGCAAGTACCAACTACAAGGTTATTGGCTATACAAAGCGCCGCCACGTCAGCACGAACTAGGCGGACTCGAACCGCTGACCGAATGCACAGGGACGCTGCACATTTCGAACTCACGACTCTACCAACCTTGCCACCCTGACGGGCTATTGTAGTAGTAGTAGTAGTAGTAGTAGTAGTAGTAGTAGTAGTAGTAGTAGTAGTAGTAGTAGTAGTAGTAGTAGTAGTAGTAGTAGTAGTAGTAGTAGTAGTAAGACGATGTACGTACGTGTGATAACATGCGAGTTGGAGGCAATGATGCAACCTACCCTCGATGCAACCTGCCCCGCTCTCCCTACTTCAGATTTCCAGCATGAAGGTTAAAAAAACGATATATAGGTCATTTTCAATGCAGGAGAAAGTCTTGTAGGTATCAGTATTTCCCTCCATACTAACCCTTACTCTCAACACATGAATACAATAGAAAGCGTAGAAATAAATTTGTGGGTTTTCTGTTACTTTTTTTTCTTTGCTCTTGGCAGTACAGTCCTTTGTGATGAAAAAAAAAAAAAAAAAAAAAAAAAAAAAAAACGGTCGTATATACACTTGCCGGGGTTGAGTCGGAGAGGCAGCAGAGGTAGTGATGCAAAGATGATAAAAAAGTATGATATTCTTTGTATAGTGAAGCGAATGAACCATCTGAAATTATGCAAACTGTAACCACCTCTTATGTGTCTTATCTGAGCGGCGTCAACTTAATATTTTTTTCTTCCTCTATTTACATCTATTACAGAGTGACATAAGAAAAACAAAAAAGAAACAAACAAGGGATAGAAATATAAAATAAAATAGAATAAAAAAAAATATATATACTTATCCAATAATCTTTAGAATGTTTTCATTTCCTATGTCTGATATTTCAATAATCATACCGGTCACTCGGCACCTGTGGACCTGCCTGCCTCACCTGCCTCACCTGCCTGCCTCACCTGCCTGCCTCACATGGCGTCGCTGCCATTTATTGAAATATCAGATCTAGCAAATTAAAACATTCTTAACCTCCCCTTCACGCCCAGATCTTTCCTTTGTTATAGAAAATCGTCAGTTGTTAGCCATAAAATAACGAAATATAACTGAATATACCAAATTAGCCAGTGCGACAAGGATATAAACCGGTCATGTTCTATAAAATATTGCTTATATTCATACAAATAGTCTAATGGTCAAATTACAATGGAAATACGTTATGATCTCAAGGGGTTAAAAAAACCTAAAGAAACAATATCTTCGAATTAAAAAAACCTAAAAAAGCGTATTTCTTTTAAAAAATAAATATTATATATATAGATATAGATATATATTATAATGTGTGTGTGTGTTCACGAAAACATATTTGAAGACGTGACTGGGTGTGATAATGGAAAATAGGGTGTTGGGTGTGTGCGTGTTGTGTGTGGTTCGTGTGTGTGTGTGTGTTCACGAACGATAGTGTGAAGACGTGAAAGTTGTGGTAATGGAAAATCGGTGTGTGTGTGTTGCGTGTCTGTGGTGTGTGCGGGTGTTGTGTGTGTGAGTGGAAATGTACCACAGCTTACATCCTGTGCAACCTGCCCGTCGATGAGGACAGTAGTAAAGAGTCTCAGTCATTGTCGCATGATTACGTCAAGACAAGGGCCAGATTATCCTATTAGGCTAGGATAGGCTGCAGCTAGGGCCCCTCAAGCTTGGGGCCCCAAACTGGGGTACCTGCGAAAAAAGATTTCCATATATAATATTTTTGAAAAATGATATTTTGCATGCTGATAATTCATTTAAACTTAAAATAAATATTACAAAAATTTGAGATAAAGGGCCATGTTGAGGCCCTTTATTTGAGATAAAGGGCCTATGTTTGAGGCCCGTTATTTGAGATAAAGGGCCCCTGTTTGGGACCCTAGCTGTAAATCATGGGGCTCCAGTTCAGTTTGTTTATCATCGGCTAAACACAGAAAAACACCTTATTTGTGAATGTAGCGTATCATATGTTTTCAGCTCACTTATTTTGCGATATAATGTAAAAAAAATCGGAGTGCGGGCGAGGTAGAGGCGTGGGAGTGCCTCCGTCTGAGGGGGCCCACAATTAATTAAGGCCTTTCGTAGGGGCCCCAAAAAGGTTAATAATCCGGCCATGGTCAAGACAAAGATGTGATGGCGCATTAAGACACGGTGGCAGCCATTTAATACAATCGCTCATTGCGGGCACGCAGGCTTATCGTGGGAGGCTATTACATGCCACCAAAATACA
Source organism: Chionoecetes opilio (assembly GCA_016584305.1). Lineage (NCBI taxonomy): Eukaryota > Metazoa > Arthropoda > Malacostraca > Decapoda > Majidae > Chionoecetes > Chionoecetes opilio. The sequence goes on along the minus strand of JACEEZ010004305.1, from coordinate 468,155 downwards.
TGGACCACATAATATCTTTGGATCATAGAACACACGACACGAAAAATTATGGATCCTTTCATTATGATGAATTGGCGTTGATTTTTCACCTTCTGCTCCTCCATAGAGGATATCCATTTTATCATCCATGTCATGAGAACATCATAGCATGATCATTTGTCAGTAGGAGGAATGATATTTAGGTTAAAGCCGAGACCTTGCGCACCACACACACCCCAGCCCCTTGCTGAAAGGGATGACACTAACTGCCCACATTTGTCACCAAAGAACCTTGAGGGGAAGGAACAGAACCAAGAGTGGACCCAGTACCTCTAGACCACTGAACCGTATATACGGAAAGTGTGGTGTGTGCGTGTGTGGTGTATTGTGGTGTGCGTGTGTGTGGTTGTGTGTGTGTGCGTGTGTGTGTGGGTGGTGTGTGGGTGTGGGTGTGTGTGTGTGTGTGTGTGTGTGTGTGTGGTGCGGGTGTGTGTGTGTAGTCTGTGTGAGTGTGTGTGTGTGTGGGTGTGTGTGTGTGTGTGTGTTGTGTGTGTGTGTGTGTGTGTGTGTGTGTGTGTGGTGTGGGTGTGTGATTGTGTGTGTGTGGTGTGTGTGGTGTGTGTGAGTATATGTGTGTGTCTGTGTGTGGTGGGTGTGTGTGTGTGTGTGCGTTTTTGTGGTGTGGTGTGTGCGTGAGTCTCGCGTCGACGTGCGTGCGTGCGGCGTTGCGTAGGTGGCGTGCGGCGTGAGTGCGTGCCGTGCGTTGCGGCGTTGCGTGCGTGCACAAACCAAGAGTGTGGGTGTGTTGTGTGTGTGTGGTGTGTGGTGTGTTGTGTGTGGTGTGTGTGCGGGTCAGTGGCGGGTGATGGGCGTGGCGGCGTGCGTGCGTGCGTGCGTGCACAAAACAAGGTGTGGTGTGGTGTGTGTGCTGTGTTTGGCGTGTGCGTAGTGCGTGTGACAGTGCGTGCGTGCGTGCGTGCGTGCGCTGCGTGCGTGTGTGCGTGCGTGCGTGCCGTGCGTGCGTGCGTTGCGTGGGTGAGGGTGGGTGGGTGGGTGGGTGGCGGGCGGCTGGCGGGAGGGCGGGCGGGCGGGCGGGCACGGGCGGGCGGGGCGGGCGGCGGGCGGGAGGGGGCGGGCGGGGCGGGGCGGGCGGGGCGGGGGGGGGTGGGTGGGGGGGAGGGTGGGTGGGGGGTGGGTGGGTGGGGTGGGTGGGTGGGTGGGTGGTGGGGTGTGGGGTGTGTGTGTGTGTTTGTGTGTGCTCTGGTGTGGAAAGGGTTAGAAAGATTGCGTCAAAACATTGAACAATCATGATTAGTATTCATATTGTTCGGGCTATGCTCGCGGGCGGACGCGGCACTGGTGTCACTCTTCCTCGCCCAGTGCCCATAGATGTCGAGGACCGGCTGTGAACAATCCTCCCTCCAAAACAAATCTTGCACTGAACAGTAAGCATTGACGTCATCACTAGCGACCGGAGGCGTATAGTACAAGAGGTGGGATATAACAATCTTAAACTGAAAATAAAGTGTTGCGCAATGTATATGAGCTCGGTAATGGGTTCTGAAGTTACGCTGGGAAGCTGGTTTGATGCATTCCGAGGCAACATACAACTCAAAAAAGGTACTGTTGCTGCCTCTAACGACACGCACTTCGCTCATACGCACAAGCTGGCGCGCATATGAAAGATTATGAATAGCAACAACAAATACCACAAGGGAAGCTCATAAGAATTTCACACGTGAAGAATGCTAAAGTTTCTTCCGATAAATCCGAAGAGGAGTGTAGCCAGGCCAGGCGAGAGTTTGGAGCCTCTGACGGCGGCTTGGGTACGTGTGGTCTGGCTGGAGCCTTCGTAGTGACGGTGAGTGTCAGTGTGAAGTGATTAAATTAACCCGGGCAGCCAGAAACGTAATTTTCATCGTATTTTGGCTACATAGACGATTTTTAGTGAATATAAGTAATATTTTATAGTATGGACATATTTTAGTATCCATGTTGCACTAAAATATTTGGAGTTCAGTTACTTTTCCCCCCGTGATTTTATGGCACGAGAACAGACGATTTTTATAGCCAAGGAAAAGATCTGGGCGTGAAGGGTTAAGAGAATGAAAGATCTGCGTGTGAAGGTTAAGAGAATGAAAGATATGGGCGTGGAGGGTTAAGAGAATGAAAAGATCGGGCGGGGAGGGTTAAGAGAATGAAAGATCTGGGCGGTTGAAGGGTAAGAGAATGAAAGATTCTTGCGCGTGAAGGTTAAGAGAATGAAAGATCTGGGCGTGAAGGGTTAGAGAATGAAAGTATCTGGGGCGTGAAGGTTAGAGAAATGAAAGGATTCTGGGCGTGAAGGTTTAAGAGAATGAAAGATATGGGCGTGGAGGGTTAAGAGAATGAAAGATCTGGGCGTGAAGGGTTAAGAGAATGAAAGATCTATGCGTGAAAGGGTAAGAGAATGAGAAGAGAGAATGTAAAAGTAGTAACATAAAAAATTAGAAGTAAAGAAGTACTCAGTGAAAGAAGAATAAAGATTTGTTTTTGAATAATGCTCACAAATGTATAACAAATGGCACTTAAGTGTCTTTAAGCAAGATAATAAAACCAAACCCGAATGAAATACGTTAAATGAAATTTATTTCTGACAGACTGTTTTGTATTTGTGAAAGGTAATGCACGGTTTTATCATTTAGTGCTATTCATGCAGACTCAAATATGCACTAAAAGAGAGAGAGAGAGAGAGAGAGAGAGAGAGAGAGAGAGAGATGCGGAGAGACGACGAGAGAGAGGAGAGAGAGAGAGACGAGAGAGAGAGAGAGACGAGGGAGAGGAGAGAGGAGAGAGAGCGATGAGAGAGAGAGGAGATGAGAGAGAGAGTTGGAGAGAGAGATGAGAGACGAGAGAGATGAGAGAGAGAGAGAGAGAGGAGAGAGAGAGAGAGAGAGAACTAGAGAGAGAGAGAGAGAGAGAGAGGACTTTTTCTTAAGATTAATAATTAGTTAATAATATAAACCAAAAAGTGTTCACGTTACGTGGTGCATGGCTCAGGGCTAAAGTGGCAAGCAGTACCTTCAAAGCCTTTATTTATATTTGCAGCTACGGCTGGGATCCTCGGCACTTGCTTCGGGGTCGCACAAGACTTCCTGCTGGAGGCCGGAGGCACCCTGAGCACCAATCGCCGCACTAGGCAACATCTACATCATTCCCTCTATGGAAGTTGTCGTGGGTGTTGGGGGGAATATTAATAGAGCAGTGGGGCTGGCGGAGCTTGCTTATGGGGGCCAGCATAATACGATGTTGGTGAATGATCATAACAGCCTTCACTCCCTCGAATCGAAATGCTGGTTTTTTTTCGCATTCACTGCTAACAGGTGAGATGGATTCTCTTACTCTCCTCTAACCGTATTTCATGCTTGCTTCGCTCTCTTAACTTGCTAACTGATGCCTCTCTCTCTCAACAGCCTTTGCCTGCACAATGCTGTCTCATCCTTTTCTGTCATCTTGCTAATGAAGGAGTTTACTCGTATCTTCAACTTTCATACTTCTTTTCACATGGAACTATGGAAAACTCTCTTCCCTGATTTCCCTTTTTTTGGTGGCCCCCCCCCCCTTCCATATACGAATTGATCATTCAGCGAGGAGTGTCACGAGCCTCCAGCCTTAGGTTGGCACAGCCCCTTTCCAAGTCTTTTGCTGTCCGCTTTATTGGGCAAAAGGGATCACGCAACTCTTTGTAAAAACTTCTGGTGATCATGGTATCTATACGCAACCTATAGTATAAGGGACCTTATAGGCTGTTATTGGAGTCGTTTCGATATATAAACAGATTTTAGATTTTTTGTGAAAGGTTCGTTCGGCTAGGGTGTTCGTAAGGAGGTTATTGAGGTTAATGGAGGCCAGGAGGTTGGATAATCGAGCTTTCCTATATACGGAGAAAACTTTGTGTGTATTCATCTGTGCCTAATCTATATTCTATATGTTGCAGGTTTTGACCAGTGGCATCTGCTTCCTGAGTAGGCCATGACAGTGCCCTCCTCGTACTCAAGAGACATTGGGTAAAGCGAGCTCTGTCGTCTTTGCTGGATCTAGTGTGGGGTGGCACGGTGGACGTATTTGGACCCTACTGCCAATAGAATACGGTTTCAGAGGCGCCACATTCTTATCATGGCGGCCGTACATCCACACCTGTGTCTCGGCCAACCGTGACTCACCCTGCGGGAGTGGCACGGTGGGGTCGGGCGGCGCCAAGACCCGCACTGCCGTCGGTCCGATAAGGACGGAAGATGACCAAAATCCTAACAAACTACTGGACAGTTCTGAAGTTTTCACGCAAATTTGTTCTTGTTTTTTCTAGCCTTTACTTCCGCCAAGCGGAACCTTCACTCACTTGCCATATGCTCCTGGAGAGAGAGGGACACACACAGATCACAGATTCTCTGATTTCCATGGCAGTATAGCGGCCTCTTCAGCCGCTGGTGGCGTTCTCTCTGACCGACAAGTCTTGGTACAATAGAGAGTGGCAGTCCTGGGTCAAGCTGACGACGGATCTGACGTCAGATTGGGTAAGACACACTAATGACTACCTTGGAATTAGTTAAGTGATTCGAGACCACCTCTTGAGTTAAATCACCTACCATTTTATCCATTTCCGACCCTATGAGCATCGCTTTTTCGCAAATATCTTCTAAACAACAGCTGGATCAAAGACATTTTGGCACAGCGGGTTTTGTGACAACCGTCCCCTATTTATGGCAGTAAAGTGTCATTGTCAAGTGTGTTAATGAAGGAGTTACTCTAGGCTTTGACGGCGAAGCGGGGCACGCCAGCAGAGTAGAATTCGGACAGGGAAGGTTTGAGGTGACGTACTTGTGAAGACACCCCCGACCCCAGCCTTCCCCTCACGCTACTATTTACCTATCCTCTCTCTCTCTCTCTTCGCTCTCTCTTCTCTCGCTCGCTCTCTCTCTCTCTCTCTCTCTCTCTCGCTCTCTCTCTCTCGCCACTTGCGTTGTACATGAGATATGATTGCAAGCAAATGCACTTGTCGACAATGGGCTGATAACCCGAAAGTGTATGCTAAGATGGTTAGGCGTGTTTATGCACACGACAGTGATACTTGCTCCAGCGTTTTAAATTGGCGTTGCTTAAGCGCCGTATTATGAGGTTTGTGGGGTAATATACAACCATTGAAAGTTGTATATGACCCTCATTTCCCAGAGCCATTGTTGTGCGTATGGGATGAGGTAGCGTGGCTTGATCATGTTAGATATAGGACATCGGGTTTGAGTCTGAAAGGAATAAGGGTGGAAATGGATCGGGCGTATTCAAGAGCAGAGTAAGATACGTAAACAAATGTCAATTACGAAATACATACTACATTAATTCTCTTAGCGTAAGGGGGGAGGTGGGGGGACGGGGGTGGAGGAAGGCACAGGAAGGAGGGATGGGAGGGATAGCCGGGAGTGGAGGAAGAGGGCGTCGGCTGATATACGTCAAAAGTACGCACCTCAAACCTCCATTGTCCGAATGTATCACTCGGCCTCGTGCCGTTTCGCCGTCAAAGCCAGGAGTCAACTCCTCATTAAAACACACTTGACAATGCACTCTACTGCATAAATTGGGGACGGGGTCAGAAAAGCTGTGCCAACTGAGTCATAGTGATCCAACTGTTTGTTTGAAGATATTTGCGAAAAAACAATGCCCATAGGGTCTGAAATGTTTTTTGATAGTAAGATACATAATTCCAATGAATGGAAGTGACTTTATATTCTTAGTGCACGGCAGGAAAACAGCCCTGCCAAGGAGGCCTGGGCTGTGTCCTTACAAGGCTCTGAGCGCCAACACCACAGTCTTTTTGGGGTCACTCTGACTTTTGATGCAACATTCACTTACTTTCCCCTTCTCTTGAGATGACAAAGTGTTTCCAAAGAAAAAAGAGATAATTCATAGACGAGTGTATCAGTAAAGCCGTGTACGGGGTGAAATCTAATAACGTGTTAGATATTTTTCACCGCTTACGTTTCTTAGCATTTAGTTTCTCTGAATATGGAAAAAAAACTTGAAACAATTTTGGCATGGTTAACTTTTAGACATTCCCCCAAGTAGATTAATAATCCCATCAGTAGGCAAACAATAGATACAGAAATATCCACCAATCAAGGGCCTTCGCTGTATCCTTCAATCTTTTGGTCTTTATTTTTCGACCTCACCTTATAATATTACTAGAGTCAATTTTTTTTAACGAGGAAAACCATCCTGACCTCTTGCTGCTTACTGCCTGATATTTGATGCCAGGAGAAGGGAATACTACGCTTCTCTAAATTTCAGCGTATTTTACATATTTAACCATATTATGAGGTAAACATAGGCATAGTTATAAGCATGAGAACTTAGGTTGATGCAATTATTGTCTTGGTAAAAAAAAATCAGGAATATAACAATTAGTGGAGTCAGTTTTCAGCATGTGGCCTCGACTGCAGTGGCTGATCGTTTGCAGTGGCCGCGTTGGGCTTCAGTCTGTCGTTCGTCCTACGTCATGCAGCTTAATGATTGTTACAGCAATTGGGCCGCAAGAATTCGTGCCGTCGCGGCCCTGGTGGCCTTGCGTCGGCCCTGTGGACTGTCTGCCTCCATCCCTTATACGGTGAGACTGTAGAAAACCCACAGTATTGCTACTTCTGGGGGTAATGATAATGTGAATGCATCAACGTACTGTTCTTTACACTGAAATGGTCAAATATATACGATTACATTTTTCGTGATATTCTGTACGCTTTTCCCAAAATTATATAGATAATAGTGGCCCACCAGGTGTCATCCAACCCATGCAGCGACTATAACGGGGTGCTCTACTATGGGGAGCAAGTGACGTGGGCTGTCTGTCGGCTCCTCATGCCCATGCGGAGGCATTCGACAACAGAAACACACTTGGGCAACTAGGGAATGGAAAATACCTCAAAACTCCACACCGGGGTGGAGGGGATCAATAAACTAGTGTAAAGTTATCTTTTTTTTACCCAAAAAATAATAGCTTTGTAATTCACTCCCAAAAAAATTTATATTTAATAATATGTACACACACACACACACACACAACAACACACACACACACACACACACACACACCACACACACAGTGCCATTCAGGCGTCACTGTTTGATGTCACCTCAAGTGAGGAGGATATCTTGGGCTTGCGAGAAAGGCTTGACTTCAGCTCAAAAAGTTTCCATCTCCAAAACATTGCGGCTAGAAAACTAAACGCTGGTTGCATTCTTATACTTTACAGTGTGGACATGTAATTATATAACTTTCTTAATGTTGACAGACCAACTACCCAAAATATTAGAGTTGTCGTACATAATATTTCCCTGTTAGTAGTATGCGTCAAGTTTTCATCTGACATATCTCAGTGAAATAATGCTGATACGAATATTCTGAAGGTATCCCTGAACGTTGATGAAAAACCTGGGGGCCCCTGTTAGTCAAAGGGGGGGCACCTGTTTAGTCCATGGGTGGGGGGGGGGGGGCACTCGTTTAGTCCATGGGGTGCACCTCTGTTTAGTCCATGCCGGGCACCTGTTAGTCCAGGGGCACCCGTTTAGTCCTGGGGGCAACCTGTTTAGTCAATGGGGCACACTGCTTTAGCCCATGGGGGCACCCTGTGTAGTCACATGGGGGCACCCTGTTTAGTCATGGCGGGCCACCCTGTTAGTCCATGGGGGCACCCTGTTTAGCCATGGGGTAACCTGTTTAGTCCATGGAGGGCACCCTGTTTAGTCCATGGGGGTCACCCTGTTTAGTCCATGGGGCACCCTTCTTAGGTCCATGGGGGAACCCTGTTTAGTCCATGTGGGCACCATGTTACGTCCATGGGGAACCTGTTAGGTCCATGGGGCTCCTGTTTAGTCCATGGGGGCACCCTGTTTCAGTCCATGGGGGCACCCTGTTTAGTCATGGAGGGCACCCTGTTTAGTCATGGGGGTACCCTGTTTAGTCCATGGTGTCACACTGTTTGTCCATGGGGGCACCCTTGTTTAGTCCCGGGGGGCACCCTGTTAGTCCATGGGGGCACCCTGTTAGTCCCTGGGGGCACCCTGTTAGTCCATAGGGGGCACCCGTAGCCATGGGGTCACCCGTTTAGGGTCCATGGGCACTCTGTTTCGTCCATGGGGGCACCCTGTTTAGTCCAGTGGGGGCACCGGTCTAGTCCATGGGGAGCACCCTGTTTAGTCATGGGGGCACCCTGTTTTAGTCATGGGGGCACCTGTTTAGTCCATGGCGGGCACCCTGTTTTAGGTCCATGGAGGGCACCCTGTTAATGTCCATGGGGGGACCCTGTTGAGTCAATGGGGGCACCATGTTTGAGTCACATGGGGGCACCCTGTTTAGTCCATGGGGGCACCCTGTTTAGTACATGGGGGCACCCTGTTTAGTCCATGGGGGCACCCGTAGTCCATGGGGGCACCCTGTTTAGTCATGGGGGCAACCCGTGTTTAGATCCATGCGAGGGCACCAGGTTTAGTACCATGGGGGCACCCTGTTTAGTCCATGGGGGCAAACTGTTTAGTACCGGGGGCCCCTCTTTAGTCCATGGGGGCACCATGTTTAGCCATGGGAGCACCTGTTTAGTTCCATGGGGCACCCTGTTTAGTCCATGGGGGCAACCTGTGAGTAACCATGGGGGTCACCTGTTGAGTCCATGTGGGGACCTGTTTAGTCCATGGATGGCACACTGTTTAGTCCAGGGGGGCACCTGTTTAGGTCCATGGGGGGGCACCCTGTTTGAGCCATGGGGGGACCCTGTTTAGTCCATGGGGGCACCTTGTATAGTCCATGGGGCACCGTTTTAGTCCATGGGGGCCCCCTGTTTAGTCAGCCGGGGGCACCCTTTTACGTCATGGGCCACCTGTTAGTCCATGGGGCCACCCTGTAGTACATGGGGGCACCCTGTTTAGGCCATGGGGCACCCTGTTAGGAAAGTGTATGAGTGGACCCACCCAAAAATCGTGAGGACATACTCCATACATGGGCGGATAAGGCCATGTACAGAGCACGCAGTTACAGATTTATTCCCTTTCAAAAGGCAATGGTAAAAAAGAAACGATAAAGAATCATGGAAACACTTAAAGAACGTATTCAGAATGCAATCACTTGCACTAACACTTGCTTTTACGTGACTTCTTTTTTTGCTCTTGGCAAGTCCTTTTGTGATGTAGAAAAAAAAAACGAAACAAAACAAAAAAAACGGTCGTTAATACACTTGCCCGGGGTTGAGTCGGAAGAGGCGTGCAGAGTTAGTGATGCAAAGATGATAAAAAAAGTATGATATTCTTTGTATAGGAAGCGAATGAACAAGCTGAAATGATGCAAAACTGTACCACCTTTATGTGTCTTATCTGAGCGGCGTCAACTTAATAGTTTTTTCTCCTCTATTTACATACTATTACAGAGTGGGACATAAGAAAAACAAAAAAGAAACAAACAAGGGATAGAAATATAAAATAAAATAGAATTAAAAAAAAATATATATACTTATCCAATAATCTTTAGAATGTTTCATTGCCTATGTCTGTATTCATAATCATACCGGTCACTGGCACCTGTGGGACCTGCCTATCCATGACCTCAACTGACTTCACCTGCCTGCTCGCTTGCCTACCTCGCTTGCTGCCCACCTGGCGTGCTGCCATTTATTGACAATATCAGATCTAGGAAAATAAAACATTCTAACCTCCCCTTCACGCCCAGATCTTCCTTGTTATAGGAAAAATCGTCATGATTGTTAGGACATAAAAATAACGAAAATATAACTGAATATACCAATTAGCAGTGGGGACACGGATACTTAAACAGGTCATATTTATAAAATATGGACTATATTCACTACAAATCGTTCTAATGGTTCCCAAATTTACAATGGAAATACGGTCTGGTGATCTACAAGGGGTTAAAAAAACCTTAGAACAATATTTCGATTAAAAAAACCTAAAAAAGCGATATTTGTATAAATATTTATATATATATATATATAGATATATATATATATATATATATATAATATATATATATATAGATATGTGTGTGTGTGTGTTCACGAAACATAATTTGTGAAGACGTGAAAATTTGTCGGTAATGGAAAATAGGTGGGTGTGTAGTCGTGCGGGTGTGTGTGTGGTGCGTGTGTGTGCGTGGATGTGAGTGGAAATGTACCCACAGCTCCACCCTCTGTGAACTGCCGTCGATGAGCAGTAAGATTTCAGTCATTGTCGCCAGATACGTCAAGGACCAGGGCCAGACCAGTTATCCTATAGCGCTAGTAAATGCTTGCAGACTAGGGCCCCTCAAGTTGGGGGCCCAAACCTGGGGTCCTGCTAAAAGATTTCCATATATCATATTTTTTTGAAAAATGATATTTGCATGCTGAATAATTCATTTAACTTAAATAAAAGTACATAAATAATTTGAGATAAAGGGCCCCTGTTTTTGGGACCTTTATTTGAGATAAAGGGCCTCTGTTTGATGGCCTTTATTGAGATAAAGGGCCCCTGGTTGGGACCCTAGCTGTAAATCATGGGGGCCCCAGGTCCATGTGTTTGTTTATCATCGTTTGCTAAACACAGTTAAAACACTTATTTGTGAATGTTAGCGTATATATTGTTTTTCATCACTTATTTTTCTATATAATTAAAAAAAATGCGGGTTGCGCGGCGCGAGTTAGAGGGTGGCTCTCCGGTCGAGGGGCCCACATTTAATTAGCTTTCGTAGGGGCCAAAAGGTCATAATCCGGCCCCTGGTCAAGACAAAGATGTGATGCCGCATAATGCACTGGGCAGCCATTTTAATACATCGCCCATGCCGGGCACCGCAGGCTTTCGTGGAGCTATACAATGCACCAAATACATGACACAATAAATATTTGGATCATTAGAAACACGACACGAAAACTATGAGGATCCTTCATTTGATTGAAGTTGGGGTTGATTTTTCACCTTCTGCCTCCATAGATGGATAATCCATTATCAATCCATGTCATGAGAACATTCATAGCCATGATCCCCATTTCGTCCATAGAAGACTGACTTTAGGTAAAGCCGAGACCTTGCGCACACACACACCCCAGCCCCTTGCTGAAGGTGACATAACTGCCCACATTGTCACCAAGAACCTGGGGGGAAGGAACAGAATCACAGAGTGACCCAGACATTCTAGACACTGAACTCGTATAACGGCCAGTGTGGTGTGTGTCTGCGTGTGTGTTTGTGTGGTGTGTGTGTGCGGTGTGTGTGTGGTGGGTGTGCGTGTGTGTGTGTGTGTGTGTGGTGTGTGTGTGTGTGTGTGTGTGTGTGTGTTGTGTGTGTGTGTGTGTGTCGTGTTTGTGTGTGTGTGTGTGTGTGTGTGTAGTGCTGTGTGTGTGTGTGTGTGGTGTGTTGAAAGGGCTTTAGAAAGATTGCGTCAAACATTAAATCATGATTACTCATAATATTTTTCGGCATGCTCAGCGGCGGACGCGGCATGGTGTCACTTTTCCTAGCCCAGTGCCCAGAGATGGTCGAGACGCGGCGGACCAAACCATCCCTCATAAAAAAAATTCGTTCTGAAACAATAAGCATGGACGCATCACCTGCGACGGAGGCGTTATCATCCAAGAGGTGGACTAAACAATCTTAAACTGAAAAGAAAGTGTTTACGCAAGTATTGAAGGCTCGGCTAATGGGTCTGAGTGTACGCTGGGAAAGCGTTTTGATGCATCAGAGGCCAACAAAACTCAAAACGCACTGTGCTGCCTCTAACGACATGCATCGCTCATGCGCACAAGATGGCGCGCATATGAAAGATTATGAAAGCAACAACCATACACAATGGGAAGCTTACATAAGAATTTCAAACACGGAGGAAGAATGCTAAATTTCTTCCGATTAAACCCGAAGAGGAGTGAGCAAGCTGGGCGAAGAGTTTGAGCTTCCGACGCGGCTGGGGGTACGTGGTTGCTGGAGCCTTCGTACTGTCTGGTGAGTGTCAGTGTGAAGTGATTATAATTAACCCCTTGAGGTCCCAGAACGTAATTTCCATTGTAAATTGGTAACATGGAACACGATTTTAGTGAATATAAGCAATATTTTATAGTTATGGACATGTTTAGTATCCTGGTCCACTAACATTTTGGTAATTCAGTTACTTTTCCGTGATTTTATGGCACGAGGCTCATTTTTATGCAGCCTCACTGAGCTGAGGCCTCCGTGAGAACAGGACGATTTTTTATTACCAAGAGATGGGCGTGATGGGTAAGAGAATGAAAGATCTGGGCCGTGCAAGGGTTAAGAGAATGAAAGATCTCGCAGGCGTGAAGGTTAAGAGAATGAAAGATCTGGGCTGTGAAGGGAAGAGAAATGAAAAGATCTGGCGTTGAGGGTTAAGAGAATGAAGATCTGGGGCGTGAAGGGTTTAAGAGAATGAAAAGAGAAGAATGTAAAAGTTAGTAACATAAAAAAATTAGAAGTAAAGAAGTACTCGTGAAGAAGAATAAAGATTTGTTATGACTAAGCCACAAATGTATTACAAGTGAACTTTAAGTGTGTTTAAGCAAGATAATAAAACCAACCGAATGAAAAATAGTTAAATGAAATTATTATTTCTGACAGACTGTTTGTTTCTATTGTGAAAGTAATGTAAGGTTTTATCATTTAAGTGTCTTCTTCATTGGCAGACTCAAATATGCACTAAAAGAGAGAGCAGAGAGAGAGAGAGAGAGAGAGGAGAAGAGAGCAGTGACGAGAGAGAAGGGAGAGAGACGAGAGAGAGAGTAGGAGAGAGAGAGACGGAGGAGAGATGAGATGAGAAGAGAGACAGAGAGAGGAGGAGAGAGAGAGAGAGGAGAAGGGATGAGAGATGAGAGAGAGAGAGAGGAGAGAGAGAGATTGTAGGAGAGAGAGAGATGAGAGAGAGAGGAGAGAAGATGAGAGCAGAGCGAGAGAGAGAGAGAGAGGAGAGAGAGAGAGAGAGAGAAAGAGAGCAGAGATGAGAGAAGGGGAGAGAGACGAGAGAGGAGAGAGGAGAGTAGGGAGAGAGAGAGAGAGAGAGAGAGAGAGAGAGAGGAGGAGAGATAATATTCTTAAGAAATAATTATTATATTAAAAACCAAAACAGTGTTAACTTACTGTTGTGCAGGCTCAGGGCTAATAAAGTGGCAAATCAGTACCTCAAAGCCTTTATTTCATTATTGACAGGGGGCTTACCGGCTGGGTACTCGGCACTTGCTCGGGGTTAGTTCACAGACTTCCGCTGGGAGGCCGGACGGCACCTGAGCCACCATCGCCGCAATGGCCAACAGCTACATCATCCTCTATGAAGTGTCGTGGTGTTTGGTGGAATATTAATAGAGCAAGTGGTGGCTGCGGAGCGTGCTGATGGGGTGCAGCCATAATACGATGGTGTGGAATGACATAACAGCCTTCACTACCTCGATCGAAATGCTGTTTTTTTCGCATTCACTGATAAACAGGGTGAGATGGATTCTCTTCACTATCTCCTACCGTTATTTCATGCTTGTCGACTCTCTTCTTACTTGCCTTAAATGCATTGCTCCCCTTCTCCACAGCCGTTGCTGCACAATGCTGTCTCCTTGCCTTTTCTGTCTATCTTACTAATGAAGGCGTTACTTAGTATCTTCCCTTTCATACTCTTTACTGGTAAATATGAACTCTCTTCCTGATGTCTTGTCGCCTTCCTATATTACGAATTTGAATTCCATTCACATTGGCATGTCACGACGCCTCCAGCCTTAGTTGGCACCAGCCCCTTTTCAAGTTTCTTTTGCTGTCTGCTTATTGGGCAATAAGGGGAGTTCACCGGCAAAAAACACAAAACAAAAAGACTCTATTAAAACTTCTGTGATCATTGGATCTATACGAAACTTTAGTATAAGGGGCCTCATAGGGCTGTTATTGGAGTACGTCGCTATATAAACAGATTTTAGATTTTTGTGATGAAAGGTTCGTTAGATAGAGGTGTCGCTAAGGAGGTTAATGAGGTTAAGGAGGCAGGAGGTGGGATAAAGAGCTTTTCCTAATACGTAGAATACTTTGTTCTTTGGTTTCATCTGTGCTAATACATATATTTCATATTGTTTGCAGGCTTGACCAGTAGGCATCTTGCTCTGGTGGCACCACGACAGTGCCCATCCTCTTACTTCAAGAGACATCTGGAAAGCGAGCTACTGTCGTCTTTGCTGGATTAGTGTGGGTGCATTGTCGGGAACGTATTTGATACAGTACCTGCAACGAGGATACGGTTTCAGAGGCGCCACTCTATCATGGCGGCCGTCACATCCACAACCTGTGTCTCGGCCACGGGACTCACCCTGCGGAGTGTCACGGTGTGCGGGCGGGCGGCGCCAGACCGCACTTGCCGTCGTGTCGATAAGGAACGGAAGATTACCAAAAATCCTAACAACTAAGGGACAGTCCTGAAAGTTTTCACGCACATTTGTTCTTGTCTTTTCCATACCTTAATTCCGGGCTAATGCGGACTGTCAACACTCTTGCATTGCTACGAAGAGAGAGGACACGCACAGATCACAGCATTCTCTCTTGATTTCCATTGGCAGTATTAGAGGCCTCTTCAGCGGCCTGGTGGCGTTCTCTCTGACCGACAAGTCTTGAGTACATATGCGGAGTGGCAGTACTGGTCACCCTGACGACGGCCTCTAACGCACTGATTGGTAAAGACCACACATTAATGAATACTCTTGGAATTAGGTTAATGATTCGAGACACTCTTGATTTATATTCACCATCCATTTACGACCCTGTGAGGCACGTTTTTTCGGCAAATATGTCTAAACAAACAGTTGGATCAATGACATTTTGGCACAGCTGTCTGACACCGTCCCTAATTTATGGCAGTAAAGTGCATGTCAAGTGTGCTTAATTGAAGGAGTTTACTCTAGGCTTTGACGGCGAAGCGGGGCACGAGCCGATGTAGATATTCGGACAAGGGAAAGGTTTTGGAGGGGACGTACTTGTGACGTATATGAAGCCACGCCCTTATCCTCCACTCCGGCTTCCCCTCCCTCCCTCCTGCCTTCCTTCCAGCCCACATGCCCCCGCTTTTACCTTTCACGCCTCTAATTAACTATTCTCCTCTCTCTCTCTCTTCTCTCTCTCTCTCTCACTCTCTCTCTCTCTCTCTCTCTCTCTCTCTCTCTCTCCTCTCTCTCTCCTCTCTCTCTTCGCTCTCTCTCTCTCTCTCTCTCTCTCTCGTCCACTTGCGTTGTACATGCGATTATGTGCCATGCACATGCACTTGTCTACAATGGCTGATTAAATCGAAAGTGTTCTGTAAGTATGGTAGGGCTGTTTATGCACACGACAGTTGGATACTTGCTCAGCGTAAGTCTGCTGTTGCGTAAGTGCTGTATGAGGTTTGTTGGGTATTATACAACACCAAAATTGAACGTTGTATATGACCCTCTTTCCAAAGGCCATGTTGTGCGTTGGGATGAGGTAGCTGTGGCGTGATAATTATAAATAGGACATCGGGTTCGGAGTGCTGAAAGGAATAAGGGTGGAAATGGAGCGGGGATTCAAGAGCAGAGTAAGACGTAAAAACAAAATGGCAATTACGAAAGACATTAAATCATTAATTCTCGTAAATACATTAAGGCTCACTTAAGCGTGAGGGGGGGAGGTGGGGGTACGGGGAGGGAGGAAGGCAAGGAGGAGGGAGGGAGGGGGAAGCCGGAGGATGGATTAGGGGTGGCTTGATATACTGTCACAAGTACGTCCCTCAAACCTTCTGTCCGAATGTATACTCGGCTAGTGCCAGTTTCGCGTTCATAAGCCAGGAGTAAACCTTCATTAAACACATTGACAATGCACTTTACTGCGCATAAATTTAGGGGACGGTGTCAGACAAGCTGTGCAAATGGTCATAATGATCCAACTGTTTGTTTGAAATATTTGCGAAAAACGATGCCTCATAGGGTGCTGAAATGGATAGTAAGTATACAATAATTCCAATGAATGGAAGGACTGTTATATTCTTAGTCACGCGGCAGGAAAACAAGCCCTGCATCGAGGCCGGGCTGGTCCACAAGGGCTCTGAGCGCCAAACACCACAGTCTTTTTGGGGCACTCTGACTTTGATGCAACATTCACTTAACTATTCCCCGTCTCTTGAGAGACAAGTGTTTCAAAGAACAAAAGGATAATTTCCATATACGAGTGATCTAGTAAAGCCGTGTACGGTTGAAATATAATAAACGTGTAGCTATTTTCAACCCCCTACGTTTCATTAGGATTCCAGTTCTTCTGAAATGGAAAAAACTCTGAAAACAATTTTTGGAAGGCCTAACGTTATTAGACATTCCCCCAAAGAGATTAATAATTCCCCATCAGTAGCAAAAACAATCGAATAAAGAAATAATCCCCCCAAATCAAGGGTTTGATGTATCCGTTCAATCTTTTGGTTGTTTATTGCCGACCTCACCTTAGTAATATTACTAGAGTCAATTTTTTTTTAACGAGGATAAACATTGACCTCTTGCTGCTTACTGACTGATATTTGATGCCTAGGAGAAGGGATATACTACGCTTCTTCTAAATTCAGCTAATTTTATCATATTTAACCATATTATCAGGTAACATAGACATATATAGGCATGAGACCTTAGGATAGAATGGAATTATTGCTAGTGTTAAAAAAAATCGATATAACATTAGTTGGTTGTCCTTTTCAGCATGTGGCCTCGCTGCTCAGTCGGCTGATCGTTTGGCCGTTGGCCGCGTGGGATTCAAAGTCTGTCGTCGTCTACTGTCATGCATCCCTTATATGATGTACAGCACTTGGGCCGCAAGAATTCGTGCCCGTCGTGTCCCTTGGTGGCATTGCGTCGGCCCTGTGGCTGTCTGCTCCAACCTTATACGGTGAGACTGTAGAAAAACCCACGTTGCTAATTCTGGTGTAATGATATTGTGAATGCCATCAAACTTTACTGTCTTTAACTGAAATGAAAATATATCGATCTACATTTTTTTGTGATATTTTTGTACGCTTTTCCCAAAGATTTATATAGAAATAGTGGCCCACAGGTGTCATCCAAAACCCATGGCAGCGACTATAATGGCGTGCTCTACTTATGGTGGAGCCAATGGTCTGTGTTGCATGGTTACTGTAGGATCCTAGCCCATGTGCGGAGGCATTCCCAACAACAAGAAACACACTTGGCAAACTCAAAGGATGGAAATACCTCAAACTCACACCGGCGAGGAGGGGACCAATTAAACTACTGTAAAAGGGATCTTGTCTATCTAGCTTTGTAATTCAAATTCCCACAAAATTTATATGTGAATATTTACCGCACACACACACGCCAGCACAGCACAAGCACAAACACCCACCACACACACCACACAACACACACACACAACACACCACCACAAACCCACTACACACACACACGACCAACAAACACCCCACCCCCACCAAACCACCACCCAACACGACTAACAAATCACCACCCAACACACAACACACCAAGAATACCCCACAAAACCACCAACACCACCCCACAAATCACCCAACCACACACAAACACCGCCACACACACCCCTAAACACATCCATATTCCTT
This sequence comes from Chionoecetes opilio, assembly GCA_016584305.1. Classification (NCBI taxonomy): domain Eukaryota; kingdom Metazoa; phylum Arthropoda; class Malacostraca; order Decapoda; family Majidae; genus Chionoecetes; species Chionoecetes opilio. The sequence goes on along the minus strand of JACEEZ010004305.1, from coordinate 450,556 downwards.
CCCCAACATCACACACACACAATACACACATCACACAAACACAACACAACGACCCCACACACACCCCAACCAACACCGACACACAACAACAGAAACAGTTGTTACACCTACATCTACCACCCTCACACCATCAACATTGAAGCCACACCACACACATAAACAACACACCACACCAACACACACACACACAAACCTACAAACCCCCAACACACACAACCACACACCCACCCACACACACAACACATCACCCCCACACCCATACAACACAGTTGCCATCAGGCGTCACTGTTGTAGTCACTCAAGTGAGGGAGGTATCTTGGGCTTGGAGAAATGGCTTTACTTCAGCTCAAAAATTTTTCCATCCCCATAAACATTGAGGCTAGAAACTAACGCTTAGGTGCATTCTTATCATTTACAGGGTGGGACATGTAACTTATATAACTTTCTTAAATGTTTGAAGACCAACTTAACCAAAATATCTAGGTGTACAAGACTTAATATTCACAGTAGGAATGTCAAGTTACTCCTGACTATCTCAGGGAATATTGTGATACGAATAGTCTGAAGGTATCCCGACTGTTATGATATGAAAACCGGGGGAGGCCCCTGTTTAGTCCTATGGGCGCACAATGTGATAGTCCCTGGGGTCACGTGTGTAGTCCATGGGGGCACCCTGTTAGATCAGAGGGCACCCTGTTAGTACCATGGGGGCACCCTGTTTAAGTCCATGGGGCACCCTGTTTAGCCATGGGGGCACCCTGTTTGTCCTGGGCTGGCACCATGTTTAGTCAATGGGGGCACCATGTTTAGTCCATGGGGGCACCGTTTAGTCCATCCGGGGTAACCCTGTTTAGTCCATGGGGGACCCTGTTTAGTCCATTTGGGGCACCCTGTTTAGGCCATTGGGCGCACCTGTTTAGTCCATGGGGGCATCCATGTTTAGTCCATGGGGGCACCTCTGTTTAGTCCATGATGGGCACCCTGTTGTACATGGAGGGCACCTGTTTAGTCCATGGGGGAAACACTGGGTTAGTACCATGGGCGGGCACCTGTTTAGCCTGGGGGTACCCCGCTTTAGTCCATGGGGGCACACTGTTTAGTCCATGGGGCCCCCTGTTATTCCATGTGGGCACCCTGTTTAGTCCCTGGGGAGCACCATGTTTTAGTCCATGGGGGACCATCCTTTAAGTCCATGGGGCACCCTGTTAGGTCCATGGGGGCACACTGTCTAGTCCATGGGGGCACTCTGTTTAGTCCATGGGGGCACACCTGTTTAGTCCAGTGGGGGACACTGTTTAGTCCATGGGGGCACCCTGTTAGTCCATGGGGGCACCATGTTTAGGTCCATGGGGGACCCCTGTTTCAGTCCATGGGTGCACCCTGTTTAGCCACATGGGTGGAACCCTGTTTAGTCCATGGGGAGCACCCTGTCTAGTACATGGGGCACCCTGTTTATGTCCATGCGGGGCAACGGCTTCAGTCCCATGGGGCACACTGTTCTGTTTAGTCCATGGGGGCACCTGTTTAGTCATGGAGGCACCCTGTTTAGTCACATGGGGCACTCCTGAGTCCCATGGGGGTCCCCTGGTTAGTCCATGGGGGTGCACTCCTCTTAGTCCATGGGGGCACCCGTTTAGTCCATGGGAGCACCCTGTTTTAGTCCATGGCGGGCACCCTGTTTAGTCCATGTGGGGCACCCTGTTAGTAAATGGGGGCACCCGGTTTAGGTCAATGGGGCAAACCTTTTAGTCCATGGGGGAACCCTGCTTTAGCTCCATGGAGGCACCCTGTAGTCAGGGGCCACCGCGTTAGTCCATGGGGGCACCCTTGTTTCAGTCCAGGAGGCACCCTGTTTAGTCCATGGAGGGAACCCTGTTTAGTCCATGGGGGCACCTGTTTATCCATGAAGGCACTGTTTAGTCCCATCGGGGGCACCTTGTTTAGTCCAGGGGGCACCCTGTTTAGGCCATGGGGGCAACCGGTTTAGTCCATGGGGGCCACCCTGTTAGTCCATGGAGGCACCATATTAGTCCATGGGGGCACCCTGTTTATCCATGGGGGCAACCATGTTTAGTCCATGGGGTGCAACCTGTTTAGTCCATGGGGGCACCTGTTTCGTTTAGTTACATGGAGGGCCACCCCTGGTTAGTCCATGGGGGCCACCCGTTTCGTCATGGGGCACCATGTTAGTACATGGAGGCACCTGTTTAGTCCTATGGGGGCACCCTGTTTAGTCCATGGGGGCACCCGTTAGTCATGGAGGACACCTGTTTAGTCCATTGGGGGACCCTGTTTTAGTCCATGGGGGCACCCGTGTTAGTCCATGGAGTGCACCATGTTTAGTCAATGGGGGCACCCCCTCCCTGGTTTTAGTCCAGGGGGGCACCTGTTTAGTCCATGGGGCCAACGTTTAGGACAAGCTGTATGAGTGGATCCCCCCCAAACATGGAGGACATACTCATACATGGGCGGATAACGGCCCGTACAGACACGCAGTTACAGATTTATTCCTTTCAAAGCCAGGTATAAAAAGAACGATAAGAACAGAACACTTAAAGCCACGTATTCAGAATGCAATCACTGGACACAACACTTGCTTTTTAGTTACTTCTTTTTTTTTGCTCTTGGCCTAAGTCTTTGTTATGTAGGAAAAAAAAAAAAAAAAAAAAAAAAACGGGTAGTATATACCATACTGCCGGGGTTGAGTCGGAGACGGCAGCAGAGGTAGTGATGCAAAGATGATAAAAAAAGTTATGATATTCTTTGTATAGTGAAGCGAATGAAACCATCGGAATTCTATGCAAACTGTAAACATCTCTTATGTGTTCTTATCTGAAGCGGCGTTAAACTTAATATATTTCTTTCTCCTCTATTTACATCTATTACAGAGTGACATAAAGAAAAAACAAAAAAGAAACAAAACAAGGGAATATAAATCTATAATAATATAAGCGAACAGTGTGTATGTCGCTGTCTGTCTGTCGGCTGTCTGCTGTTCTTGTCTGTGTGTGTGTAACTTTTTTAATGCGGTGTTGGTATAGGTTCCGCCCCTCGTGCGCAATCACCTCATATGGCACATTTTTGGAACCGGGTGACCAGGGAGAGGTCATAAGGCCACTCACTTATCAGATGATTCGATCACTATTTTTTTTTCTTTTTTAGAAGGCCTATTAGCGATAATTGTGAAAAAAAAGTGGCGTTTGCGAGAATTGAGGAAAACCTTGCGTAGGGTGATGGTTAATGGGTCAGTGAATGGGGTGGGGTGATGGAGTTAATGGGTGTGGGGTGAGGGTAGAGTGAATTGGGTGGGGGTGATAGGTTGGGGGTTGATGGTGATGGGTGAGGGAATAGGTAGGGGGTAATGGGTAATGGTTAAAAATATAAGCGAAAGTGTGTCTGTAGTCTGTCTGTTCTGGTCTGTGTGTGTGTGTGTATGGTGTGTGTCTGCGTATAGGTTCTCGCACCCGTGGCGCAATACCTCATATGGGAACATTTTGGAACCGGGTTGACCAGGGGAAGGTTTTAAGCCAAAGTATGAGATGATCCGATCACTTTTTTTGTTTTTTTGCAGCCGATTAGCGATGAATCGTGAAAAAAAAGTGGGTGCGAGAATTGAGGAAACTTGATGTTAGGGTGTATGGGTAATGGGTGAGGAATGGGTGGGGTGATGATGGCGTAATGGGTGTTGGGTGACGGGTGAGTGAATGGGTTGGGTTGGTGATGGGTTGGGGGTGATGGGTTGATGGGTGAAGGAATAGGTGGGGGAGTGAGTGGGTAGGTAAATATAGCGGAAAGTGTGTCTGGTCTGTCGTTGTCTGTGTGTGTGTGTGTGTGTGTGTGTGTGTGTTTGTCTCCCTCGTTGTGTGTGTGGGTCTGGTATAGGTTCCGCCCCCTTGGCGCAATCACCTCAAATGGCACATTTGGAACCGGGTTGACAGGGGAAGGTTTTAAGCCCAAGTATGAGGATGATCGGATCACTTGTTTCTTTTTTTTTAGCAGCCTATTAGCGATAATTGAAAAAAAGTTGGGTTTGCGAGAATGAGGAAAGTATGTAGGGGTAGGGTGATGGAAATGGATTGAGGATCGTAGGGTGTGGGTAATGGTGAGTTGGCAACGGGTTGGGGTGAGTGTACGGGTGATGGGTGATGGGTGACGTGAATGGGGGGGGGTGATGGGTTCGGGGTGGATGGGTGAGGGAATAGGTGGGGGGGATGGGTAATGGGGTGAAGTGAATGGGTGTGTGGTGATGGGTAATGGGGAGTGAATGGGGGGGGT
>JACEEZ010004305.1:383781-441281 GCA_016584305.1 Chionoecetes opilio | reverse complement strand
AGAGAGAGAGAGAGAGGAGGAGAGAGAGAGAGAGAGAGAGATGAGAGAGAGAGAGAGAGAGAGAGAGAGAGAGAGAGAGAGAGAGAGAGAGAGAGAATTATTTCTTAAGATTAATAATTACTTTAATAATTTAAAACCAAAAAGTGTTCACGTTACTGTTGTGCATGCTCAGTGGCTAAAGTGGCAAATCAGTACCTCAAAGCCTTTATTTATATTTGCAGTTTACGGCTGGGATCCTCGGCACTTGCTTCGGGGTTCTGTTCACAGACTTCCTGCTGGAGGCCGGAGGCACCCTGAGCACCATCGCCGCACTGGCCAACAGCTACATCATCCTCTATGAAGTGTCGTGGGTGTTGGGTGGAATATTAATAGAGCAGTGGGGCTGGCGGAGCGTGCTGATGGGGTGCAGCATAATACGATGTTGTGGAATGATCATAACAGCCTTCACTCCCTCGATCGAAATGCTGTTTTTTTCGCATTCACTGCTAACAGGTGAGATGGATTCTCTTACTATCTTCTACCGTTATTTTCATGCTTGCTGCTCTTCTTAACTTATTAACTGCATGCCTCTCTCTCTCCACAGCTTTGCTGCACAATGCTGTCTCATTCCTTTTCTGTCTATCTTACTAATGAAGGCGTTTACTAGTATCTTCACTTTCATACTCTTTACTGGTAAACTATGGAACTCTCTTCCTGATTTCCTTTGTCCGCCTTCCTATATACGAATTGAATTCATTCATGCGAGGAGTGTCACGACGCCTCCCAGCCTTAGTTGGCCCAGCCCCCTTTTCAAGTTTCTTTTGCTGTCTGCTTTATTGGGCAAAAGGGAGTTCACCGCAACTCTATTAAAAATTCTGGTGATCATTGGTATCTATACGCAACCTATAGTATAAGGGGGCCTTATAGGGCTGTTATTGGAGTACGTTCGCTATATAAACAGATTTTAGATTTTTTTTGTGAAAGGTTCGTTAGCTAGAGGTGTTCGTAAGGAGGTTAATGAGGTTAAGGAGGCCAGGAGGTTGGATAATAGAGATTTCCTATATACGTAGAATACTTTGTGTGTATTCATCTGTGCCTATCCTATATTTCTATATTGTTGCAGGTTTGACGCTGCAGTAGAGTGATTGGTCAAGTGTGTTTAATGAAGGAGTTTACTCCTGGCTTTGACGGCGAAGCGGGCACGAGCCGAGTATACATTCGGACAAGGGAAGGTTTGAGGTGACGTACTTGTGACGTATATCAAGCCACGCCCTCATCCTCCACTCCCGGCTTCCCCTCCCTCCCTCCTTCCTTGCCTTCCTCCACCCCCGTACCCCCGCCTTCCCCCTCACGCTTAATGAGAATTAATGTATTTATGTATTTCGTAATTGACATTTGTTTTACGTTCTTACTCTGCTCTTGAATCCCCGCTCCATTTCCACCCTTATTCCTTTCAGACTCAAACCCGATGTCCTATATATAAATGATCAAGCCACAGCTACCTCATCCCATACGCACAACATGGCCTCTGGGAAAGAGGGTCATATACAACTTTCAATGGTTGTATAAATACCCAACAAACCTCATACGGCACTTAAGCAACAGCCAATTACGCTGGAGCAAGTATCACTGTCGTGTGCATAAACACCCTACCATACTTAGCATACACTTTCGGGTTATCAGCCATTGTAGACAAGTGCATGTGCATGGCATCATATCTCATGTACAACGCAAGTGGACGAGAGAGAGAGAGAGAGAGAGAGAGAGAGAGAGAGAGAGAGAGAGAGAGAGAGAGAGAGAGAGAGAGAGAGAGAGAGAGAGAGAGAGAGAGAGAGAGAGAGAGAGAGAGAGAGAGAGGATAGGTAAATAGAGCGTGAGGGGGAAGGCGGGGGTACGGGGGTGTACGTCACAAGTACGTCACCTCAAACCTTCCCCTGTCCGAATATCTACTCGGCTCGTGCCCGCTTCGCCGTCAAAGCCTAGAGTAAACTCCTTCATTAAACACACTTGACAATGCACTTTACTGCCATAAATTAGGGGACGGTGTCAGACAAGCTGTGCCAAAATGTCATATTGATCCAACTGTTTGTTTAGAAGATATTTGCGAAAAACGATGCCTCATAGGGTCGTAAATGGATAGGTGAATATAAATCAAAGAGGTGTCTCGAATCAATTAACTAATTCCAAGAGTATTCATTAAGTGTGTCTTACCAATCAGTGACGTCAGAGCCGTCGTCAGGCTGACCAGGACTGCCACTCTCATATTGTACCAAGACTTGTCGGTCAGAGAGAACGCCACCAGGCGGCTGAAGAGGCCGCTAATACTGCCAATGGAAATCAAGAGAGATGCTGTGATCTGTGTGTGTCCTCTCTCTTCCAGTAGCAATGGCAAGAGTGAATTGAAGGTCCGCATTAGGCCGGAATTAAAGGCTAGGGAAAAGACAAGAACAAATGTGCGTGAAAACTTCAGAACTGTCCAGTAGTTTGTTAGGATTTTGGTCATCTTCCGTTCCTTATCGGACACGACGGCAGTGCGGGTCTTGGCGCCGCCCCGCCCCACACCGTGCCACTCCGCAGGGTGAGTCACGGTGGCCGAGACACAGGTGTGGAATGTGACGGCCGCCATGATAAGAGTGGCGCCTCTGAAACCGTATTCTAGTTGCAGGTACGGTATCAAATACGGTCCAACAATGCCACCCACACTAAATCCAGCAAAGACGACAGAGCTCGCTTTGCCCAGATGTCTCTTGAAGTAAGAGGAGGGCACTGTCATGGCCACCAGGAAGCAGATGCCACTGGGCGGGCGGGCGGGCGGGCGGGCGGGCGGGGGGGCGGGCGGGCGGGCGGCGGGCGGGCGGGCGGGCGGGCGGGCGGGGGGGGGGCGGGGGGGTGGGTGGGTGTGTGTGTGTGTGTGTGTGTGTGTGTGTGTGTGTGTTGAAAGGGTTAGAAAGATTGCGTCAAACATTGAAATCATGATTAGTCATCATTATTTTTCGGGCATGCTCAGCGGGCGGACGCGGCACTGGTGTCACTCTTCCTCGCCCAGTGCCCAGAGATGGTCGAGACGCGGCGGACCAATCCTTCCCTCCATAAAAAATCTTGCACTGAACAGTAAGCATGACGTCATCACCTGCGACCGGAGGCGTTATCATACAAGAGGTGGGACTAAATAATCTTAAACTGAAAATAAAGTGTTTACGCAATGTATCTGAAGGCTCGGTAATGGGTCTGAGTTACGCTGGGAAGCAGTTTGATGCATCAGAGGCCAACATAAACTCAAAACGCACTGTTGCTGCCTCTAACGACACGCACTTCGCCTCATACGACGCACAAGCTGGCGCGCATATGAAAGATTATGAAAGCAACAACCATACCAACAATGGGAAGCCTCATAAGAATTTCAACACGGAGAAGAATGCTAAAGTTTCTTCCGATAAATCCGAAGAGGAGTGTAGCCAAGCCGGCGAAGAGTTTGAGCCTCCTGACGGCGGCTGGGGGTACGTGGTCTTGGCTGGAGCCTTCGTACTAACGGTGAGTGTTCAGTGTGAAGTGATTCTAATTAACCCCTTGAGGCCCAGAACGTAATTTCCATTGTAATTTGGCTACCATTAGACGATTTTTAGTGAATATAAGTAATATTTTATAGTTATGACCTATTTAGTATCCATGTGCACTAACTATTTTGGTATATTCAGTTACTTTTCCGTGATTTTATGGCACGAGAACAGACGATTTTTTATAGCCAAGGAAAGATCTGGGTGTGAAGGGTTAAGAGAATGAAAGATCTGGGCGTGAAGGGTTAAGAGAATGAAAGATCTGGGCGGGAGGGGTTAAGAGAATGAAAGATCTGGGCGTGAAGGGTTAAGAGAATGAAAGATCTGGGCGTGAAGGGTTAAGAGAATGAAAGATCTGGGCGTGAAGGGTTAAGAGAATGAAAGATCTGGGCGTGAAGGGTTAAGGAAATGAAAGATCTGGGTGTGAAGGGGTTAAGAGAATGAAAGATCTGGGCGTGAAGGGTTAAGAGAAGAAAGATCTGGGCGTGAAGGGTTAAGAGAATGAAAGATCTGGGCGTGAAGGGTTAAGAGAATGAAAGATCTGGGTGTGAAGGGTTAAGAGAATGAAAGATCTGGCTGTGAAGGGTTAAGAGAATGAAAGATCTGGGTGTGAAGGGTTAAGAGAATGAAAGATCTGGGTGTGAAGGGTTAAGAGAATGAAAGATCTGGGTGTGAAGGGTTAAGAGAATGAAAGATCTGGGCGTGAAGGGTTAAGAGAATGAAAGATCTGGGCGTGAAGGGTTAAGAGAATGAAAGATCTGGGCGTGAAGGGTTAAGAGAATGAAAGATCTGGGCGTGAAGGGTTAAGAGAATGAAAGATCTGGGCATGAAGGGTTAAGAGAATGAAAGATCTGGGCGTGAAGGGTTAAGAGAATGAAAGATCTGGGTGTGAAGGGTTAAGAGAATGAAAGATCTGGCTGTGAAGGGTTAAGAGAATGAAAGATCTGGGTGTGAAGGGTTAAGAGAATGAAAGATCTGGGCGTGAAGGGTTAAGAGAATGAAAGATCTGGGCGTGAAGGGTTAAGAGAATGAAAGAGAAGAATGTAAAAGTAGTAACATAAAAAAATTAGAAGTAAAGAAGTACTCAGTCCAAGAAGAATAAAGATTTGTTTATGACTAAGCTCACAAATGTATCACAAGTGAACTTTGAGTGTCTTTAAGCAAGATAATAAAACCAACCGAATGAAAATTAGTTAAATGAAATTATATTTCTGACAAACTGTTTTGTATTTGTGAAAGTAATGCACGGTTTTATCATTTAAGTGTCTCTTCATACAGACTCAACTATGCACTAAAAAAGAGAGAGAGAGAGAGAGAGAGAGAGAGAGAGAGAGAGAGAGAGGGGAGAGAGAGAGAGAGAAGAGAGAGAGAGAGAGAGAGAGAGAGAGAGAAGAGGAGAGAGAGGAGAGAGAGAGAGAGAGAGAGAGAGAGAGAGAGAGAGAGAGAGAGAGAGAGAGAGAGAGAGAGAGAGAGAGAGAGAGGAGAGAAAAGAGAGAGAGAGAGAGAATTATTTCTTAAGATTAATAATTACTTTAATAATTTAAAACCAAAAAGTGTTCACGTTACTGTTGTGCATGCTCAGTGGCTAAAGTGGCAAATCAGTACCTCAAAGCCTTTATTTATATTTGCAGTTTACGGCTGGGATCCTCGGCACTTGCTTCGGGGTTCTGTTCACAGACTTCCTGCTGGAGGCCGGAGGCACCCTGAGCACCATCGCCGCACTGGCCAACAGCTACATCATCCTCTATGAAGTGTCGTGGGTGTTGGGTGGAATATTAATAGAGCAGTGGGGCTGGCGGAGCGTGCTGATGGGGTAGAGCATAATACGATGTTGTGGAATGATCATAACAGCCTTCACTCCCTCGATCGAAATGCTGTTTTTTTCGCATTCACTGCTAACAGGTGAGATGGATTCTCTTACTATCTTCTACCGTTATTTTCATGCTTGCTGCTCTTCTTAACTTGCTAACTGCATGCCTCTCTCTCTCCACAGCCTTGCTGCACAATGCTGTTCATTCCTTTTTTGCTATCTTACTAATGAAGGAGTTTACTAGTATCTTCACTTTCATACTCTTTACTGGTAAACTATGGAACTCTCTTCCTGATTTCCTTTGTCCGCCTTCCTATATACGAATTGAATTCATTCATGCGAGGAGTGTCACGACGCCTCCCAGCCTTAGTTGGCCCAGCCCCCTTTCAAGTTCTTTTGCTGTCTGCTTTATTGGGCAAAAGGGAGTTCACTGCAACTCTATTAAAAAATTCTGGTGATCATGTGTATCTATACCGCACCTATAGTATAATGGGGCCTTATAGTCTTGTTATTGGAGTACGTTCGCTATATACACAGATTTTAAGATTTTTTTTGTGAAAAGTTCGTTACTAATGTGTCGTAAGGAGGTTTATGGGTTTAAGGAGGCCAGGGAGGTTGGATTAATAGAGATTTCCTATATACGGTAAATACTTTGTGTGTCTTCATCTGTCCTATCCTATATTCTATATTGTTGCAAGTTTTGACCAGTGGCATCCTGCTTTCCTGGTGCCATGACAGTGCCCTCCCTCTTACTTCAAGAGACATCTGGCAAAGCGACTCTGTCGTCCTTTGCTGGATTTAGTGTGTGTGGCATCGTTGGGGACGTATTTGATACCGTACCTGCACTATAATCGGTTATTCAGAGGGGCCGCCCCCTCTTACCATGGCGGCCTCATCATTCCACACCCTGTGTCTCGCCACCGTGAACTCACCCTGCGGAGTAAGGCGACGGTGTGGGGCGGGGCGGCGCCAAGACTGCGCAACTGCCGTCGTGTACCGATAAGGAACGGAGATGACCAAATCCTAACACTACTGGGCATCGAAGTTTTCAACGCACATTTTTCTTGTCTTTTCCATAGCCTTTATTCCGGCCTAATGCGGACCTTCACTTCACTCTTGCCATTGCTACTGGAAGAGAGAGACCCGCACAGATCACGAGCTCTCTCTTGATTTCCATGGCAGTATTAGCGTCCTCTTCAGCCGCCTGGTGGCGTTCTCTCTGACCTACAAGTCTTGGTTCAATATGAGAGTGGCAGTCTGGTCACCCTGACGACGCCTCTGACGTCACTGTTGGTAATCCGCCCACTTATGAATACTCTTGGAATTATTTAATTGATTCGAACACCTCTTTGATTTTATATTCACCTATCCATAGTTACGAACCCTATGAACGGCACGTTTTTCGCAAATATCTTCTAAACAAACGAGTTTGATCATATGACATTTTGGCCAGCTTGTCTTACCACCGTCCCCTATATTTTGGCAGTAAAGTGCATTGCAAGTGTGTTTAATGAGGAGTTTACTCTAGGCTTGACGGCGAAGTCGGGCACGAGCGAGTATATAGTCGGACAGGGAAGGTTTGAGGTAACGTACTTGTGACGTACGACGCCCCGTTCCCCGCCTTCCCCCTCACGCTCTATTTACCTATCCTCTCTCTCTCTCCTCTCTCTATCTCTCTCTCTCTCTCTCTTCTCTCTCCTCTCTCTCTCTCTCTCTCTCTCTCTCTCCTCCTCTCGTGCCACTTGCGTTGTACATGATATTGATGCCTGCACATGCACCTTGTCTACATGGCCTAGTAGCCCCGAAAGTGTATGCTAAGTTGTACGGGTGTTTTATGCACCCGCAGTGATCTTGCTCCACGTATTGGCTGTTGCTTAGTGCCGTATGAGGTTTTGTTGGGTAATTTATACACCATTGAAATTGTATATGACGCTCTTTCCAGAGGGCCCATGTGTGCGTATGGGATGTGGGTAGCTGTGGCTTGATTCATTTTATATATGACATCGTGTTGGGTCTGAAAGAATAATGGTGGAATGGAGCGGGGATTCAAGAGCAAGTAAGGAACGTAAAACACATGTCATTAGAAATTACAATAAATAATACATTAATTTCATCGTAAATACATAATTTCTCATTGAAGCGTGAGGGTTTGTCATGCTGTGGGTGGGGGGGCAGAGGATGTAAATTCCAGGCAGGAAGAGGAGGGGGGAAGCCGGGTAGCTGATGTATGAAGGCGTGGCTTGATATACGTCCACGAATACGTCCCTCAAACCTCCCCTTGTCCGAATGTAGACTCGCTCGTGCCCTTCGCGTCAAAGCAGAAGTAACCCTTCATTAAACACACTGGACATGCACTCTACTGCCATAAATTAGGGACGTGTCAGACAAAGCTGTGGCCCAATGGGTCAATTAGATCCAACGTTGTTTTGAGATTTTGCGAAAACGATGCCTCATAGGGTCTGAATTGATGTTAAGATAGATAGTATAACCTAATTTTCAATGATTGAATGACTTTTATATTCTTAGTTCACGGCAGGGAAAAAAAAAAAAAAAGGCCCCCCCTGGCCCCCATCGAGGCCGGCTGTGTCTTACAAGGCTCGGGGGGAGTTAGCGCCACACCAAAGTCTTTTTGGGTCACTCTGACTTTTGATGCACATTCACTGTGCTTTCCCCTTCTCTTGGATGACAAGTGTTTCAAAGAACAAAAGGAATAATTCATAGACCGTGTTATCTATCAAAGCCGTGTACGGTGGAAATATAATAACGTGTAGATATTTTTCCCCCTACGTTTCCATAGCATTTAGTTTCTCTGAAATGGTAAAAAACTTGAAACAATTTTTGAAGGTTAACTTATTAGACATTCCCCCAAAGTAGTATTAATAATTCCCCTCTAGCACAACATAGCTAAGAAATATCCACCAATCAAGGTTTTGCTGGATCCTTTCAATCTTTTTGTGTTTTTTTCGACCTCACCTTATATTTACTAGTTCATTTTTTTTACGAGAGAAGACCTCCTGACCTCTTGCTGCTTACTGACGTGCTATTTGGAATGCCAGGAGACGGGATCTACGCTTCTTCTAATTTCGCTGTATTTTATTCATATTTAACCATATTATCAGTAACATAGACATAGCTTAAGCATGAGACCTTAGGATAGAATTGATTATTGTCCTTGGTTAAGAAATAGACTATAACATTATTGGAGTCAGTTTTTCAGCATGGTGCCTCGCTGCAGTGGCTGATCGTTGCCCGTGGCCGCGTTGGCTTCAGCTGTCGTCCGTCAACGTCATGCAGCCCTTACTGATTGTACAGCCTTGGCCGCAAGAATTTCGTCCCGTTCCGCCCTTGGTGCCCTTGCGTCGGCCCGTGGCTGTTCCTGCCTCCATCCCTTTTATACGGTGAGAACTGTAGAAACCACCGTTTGCTAAAAAAAAACTTCTTTCTGGTGTATTGATATATTGATGCCTCACCTGTTACTGTCTTTTCCCAACACTGAATTCAAATAATAACATTTTTTTCGTGGAGTCAGGTACGCTTTTTTCCCCAGGATTATATAAGAAATATGGCCCACAGGTTCATCCAAACCCTGGCAGCGACTATAATGGTGTGCTCTACCTATTGGGGACCAGTGACGTGGTGATGTACTGTGGGCGCCTCATGCCCCATGGCGGATGCTTCGACAACAGAAACACACTGGTCAACTTCAAGGGATTGAAAACCTCAAACCACACCGCGTAGAGGATCCAATAAACTAGTGTAAAGTTATCTTTCTTTTTTTTACCCCAAAAATGTCTAGCTTTGTAAATTTGATTCCCAAAAATTTATATGTTTAATATATGTACACACACGACACACACACACACACCCACCACAACCACACACACAAACACACACACACCCCCAGTGCCCATTCAGGCGTCACGTTTGATGTCCCTCTCAAGTGAGAGGATATCTTGGGCTTGGAGAAAGGCTTGACTTCAGCTCAATAAATTTTCCATCTCCAAAAACTTGAGCTAGACTAACGCTTGGTGGGCTGCTTATCTATACAGTGTGGACATGTATATATATACTTTCTTAATGTTTGACAGACCAACTAACCAATATATATAGGTTGTTCATATATTTCGCTGTTATAGATGGTCCCCCAATTTTACTACTTCTGACATTATCTCAGGATATTGCTGATACGATATCTGAGGTATCCCTGACTGTTGATGACCACCATGGGCCCCTGTTAGTTCGTGGGGGCATCCCTGTTTTAGGTCCTGGGCACCCTGCTTGTCCATGGGGGCACCTTTTCAGTCATGGGGGCACCCTGTTTATCCATGGGGGCACCCTGTTTAGTCCATGGGGTACCCTGTTTTAGTCCATGGGCACCCTTTTTAGTCCTGGGGGCACCCTGTTTAGTCCATGGGGCCCCCTGTTTTTGTCCATGGGTGCAGCCTGTTTTGTCCATGGGGTAACACTGTTTAGTCCATGGGGCACCTGTGTAGTCCCATGGGGCACCCTGTTTAGTGCTGTCCCATCGAGGCACCCCTGTTTAGTCCATGGGGTCACCCTGTTTCGGTCCCATGGGGTACCCTGTTTAGTCCTGGGGGCACCCTGTTTTAGTCCTGGGGGCACCCTATGGTTAGGCCCATGGGGGCACCCTGTTTAGTCCATGGCGGCATCCTGTTTAGTCCTGGACAGGGGCACCCGGTTTAGTCCAATGGGGGCACCCTGTTTTATCCATGGGGGCACCCTGTTTAGTCCATGGTGGCCCCTCGTTTATCCTGGGGGAACCCTGTTTAGTCCATGGGGGCATCCTGTCTAGTCCATGGGGCACCCTGTTTAGTCCATGGGGGCACCCTGTTTAGTCCAGGGGGCACCCTGTTTAGGTCCATGGGGGCACCCTGTTTTAGTCATGGGGCCCCCCTGTTTAGGTCTATGGGGGCACCCTGTTTAGTCCATGGGGGCACCCCTTTTTAGCCCATGGGGCCCCCTTGTTTAGTCCTGGGGCACCCTGTTTAGTCCATGGGGCACCCTGTTTAGTCCATGGGGGCACCCTGTTTTTAAGTCCATGGGGCCCCTGTGTTAGTCCCCATGGATGGCACCCCCCTGTTATTCCGCATGGGGGCACCCCTGTTTAGTCCATGTGGCACCACTGTTTAGTCCATGGGGGCACCCGTGTAATCCATGGGTGCACCACTGTTTAGTCCATGGAGCACCCTCCTGTTTAGTCATGGGGCCCCTGTTTAGTCCCATGGGGGCACCCTGTTTTGTCCTGGGGGGCACCCTGTTTAGTCCCTTTGGGCACCCTGTTTAATCCATGGTGCACCTCTGTGTTAGTCCTTGGGGGCACCCTGTTTTAGTCCATGGGGGCACCCTGTTTAGTCGCATGGGGGCACCCTGTTTAGTCCCCTGGGGGCAACCCTGTGTTATCCTGGGGGCCCCTGTTTGGAAAGGCTAGTATGACGTGGTCCCCCCCAAACATGTGAGACATACTCCATATCATGGCGGATAAGCCCCTGTACAGAGCCACGCAGTTATACAGATTTATTTCCTTTCAAAAAGACCAGGGTATAAAACAGAACGATAAAGAACATGAACTTAAAGCCACGTATCGGAATGCAATCACTTGCCCACACTTGCTTTTTTGTTACTTCTTTTTTCGTGCTCTTGGCCAGTCCTTTGTGATGTAAAAAAAAACAAGGGTTAGAAATATAAAATAAAATAGATAAAAAAAAATCAGGATATTGACTTATCCCATGATCTTTTAGAAATGTTTTCATTCCTATGTCTGATATTTCATTAATCCTACCGTTCCACCTCGGCACCTGTGGACCTGCCTGCCTCCCCTGCCTGCCTCACCTCCTGCCCTCACCTGGCTTCGCTGCCATTTATTGAAATATCAGATCTAGGAATTAAAACATTCTTAACTCCCCTTCACGCCCAGATCTTTCCTTTGTTTATAGAAATCGTCATTGTTAGCCATAAAATAACGAAATCATAAACTGAATATACATTAGCCAGTGGACAAGGATACTAACATGTCCGATACTAGAAAATATTGCTTATATTTCGCTACAATCGCTAAGGGGTTTCCCAAATTACAATGGAAATTACGTTCTGTGATCTCAAGGTTTAAAAAACCTAAATAAGCAATAGTCGCTTTAAAAAAACCTAAAGCGATATTTTCCTATTAAAAAATATTATATATTATATGGAGTATATCTATTATATTATATACTATAGATGTTTAAGTATATAATATATATATATATACTATTAATTATAGATGTATATATATATATATATATATATATAATATTATATATCTAAATACCATCATATATATATATATATATATAGATATATATATGTATATATTATATATATATTATATGTGTGTGTGTGTTCACGAACATATTGTGCAGACAGTGAAAGTTTGTGGTAATGGACAATAGGTGTGTGGTGTGGGTGTGGCGTGTGTGTGTGCGTGTGTGTGTGTGTGCTGGAAAATGTACCACAGCTCCCTCCTGGACCTGCCCGTCCGATGAGGCCGTCAAATTTGAGTCCACGCGTCATTGTAGCCATGATACGTCCAGACCGGGCCAGATTATCCTATAATGCTAGTATAGGCTGCAGCCTAGTGGCCCCTCAATCTTGGGGCCCCCAACCTGGGTCCCTGCTAAAGATTTCCATATATAATATTTTTTGAAAAATGATATTATTGCATTGCTGAATAAATTCATTTAACTAAAATAAATTACAAATATTTGCGATACAAGGAACCCCTGTTTGAGGCCCTTTATTTGAGATACAGGGACTCTGTTGAGGCCTTTATGTGAGATAAGGGCCCTGTTTGGACCTAGCTGTTAATCATGGGCCCCGTCCTTTTTGTATTTTATCATCGGCTAAACACATAAACACTTATTGGTTGGGCAAAAAAAAATTAGCTATATGTTGTTTTTTTAAACTCACTTATATGTTGCTATCTATGTAGAACAAACGGGTGCGGCGAGTTAATGGTGGCTCCGTCTTAGGGGGCCCACAGTTTATTAGCCTAGGGGCCCCAAAAGGGTCATCGGCCCTGTCAAGAAAAGATGTAATAGCCATTATCCTGGGCAGCCTTAATACATCGCTCATTGCCTGTCACGCAGGCTTTCGTGGTAGCTTATACATGCCCCCAAACATGGACACAATAATATCTTTGGATCAAGACGCCACGCCCCCGAACAATATGGGTCCTTTCATTTGATTGAATTGGGTTGATTTTTCACCTTCCTGCCTCCATAGAGGATACCTTGTATCCTCCATGTCTGAGAACATTCATAGCATGGATCCATTTGTCCATAGAGACTGATCTTTAGTAAACTGATGACATTTTTTGGGCGCACCACACACACCCCATCCCCTGCTGAATGTGACCTACTGCCACATTTGTCACGCAAGACCCATTAGGGGCGAAGAACAGAACCACAGGTGACCCATACATTCTAGACCACTGAACCATATTACTGCAGTGTGTGTGCGTGCGTGCGTGCGTGCGTGCTGCGTGCGTGGTGCGTCGTGGAGTGCGTGCGTGCGTGTCGTGCGTGCGTGCGTGGCGTGTGTGGGTGGGTGGTTGGGTTGGTGGGTAATGGTGGGTGGGTGGGTGGTGGTGGTGTGTGTGTTTGTGTGTGTGTGTGTGTGTGTTGTTTGTGTGTGCGTGTGTGTGTTAGTGTTTGTGTGTGTTGAAAGGGTTAGAAAGATTGCGTCAAACATTGAAATCCATGATTATTCATCATTATTTTTCGGGCATATTCAGGGGCGACGCGGCACTGGTGTCGCTTTTCGCGCCCAGTGCCAGAGATGTCGAGACGCGCGACCAATCCTCGCCTTCCAGAAATCTTGCACTGAACAATAAGCATGACGTCATCACCTGCAGACGCGAGGCGTTATCATACAAAGGTGGGGACTAAACATCTTAACTGAAACTAAGTGTTTACGCATGTTCTGAAGGCTCGGTTAAGGGGGGTCTGAAGTTACGCGTGGGAGGCAGTTGATGCATCAGAGGCCACATAACCAAACGCACTGTTCGCCTCTAACGACCACGCCACTGCGCCTCATACTAAGCACAATCTGGCGCGCATATTAAATTATGTAAGACAATGGAGCCTCATAAGAATTTCAACACGTTTGAAGAATGCTAAAGTTTCTTCCGATAAACCCAAAAAGGAGTGTAGCCAAGCCGGCGAAGAGTTTGAGCCTCCTGACGGCGCTGGGGTACTGTGGTCTTTGGCCTGTAGCGCTCGTACTGTCGGGAGTTTTCAGTGTAAGTGATTCTATTACCCCTTGAGCCCAGAACGTAATTTCCATTGTAATTTGGCTACCATTAGCCGATTTTTAGGGAATGATAAGTAAGATTTTATAGTTATGACCTGATTTTAGTATCCATGTGCACTAACTATTTTTGGTATATTCAGTTACTGTCCGTGATTTTATGCCGGAACACGTATTTTATTATAGCCAGGAGAGATCTGGTGTGAAGGTTTAGAGACTGAAGTCTTGGACTGAATGGTTAAGAGAATGACAGATCTGGGCGTGAAAGGGTAGAGATGAAAGATCTGGGCGTGAAGGGTTAAGAGAATGAAAGATCTGGGCGTGAAGGGTTAAGAATGAAAGATCTGGCGTGAAGGTAAGAGAATGAAAGAGAGAATGTAAAAGTAGTAACATAAAAAAATTAGAAGTCAAGAAGTACTCAGTCCAAGAAGAATAAAGATTTGTTTATGACTAAGCTCACAAATGTATCACAAGTGAACTTTAAGTGTCTTTAAGCAAGATAATAAAACCAACCGAATGAAAATTAGTTAAATTAAATTATATTTCTGACAGACGTTTCGTATTTGTGAAAGTAATACACGGTTTTATCATTTAAGTGTCTCTTCATGCAGACTCAAATACGCACTAAAAAGAGAGAGAGAGAAGAGAGAGGAGAGAGAGAGAGAGAGAGGAGAAGAGAGGAGAGAGAGAGAGAGAAGAGAGAGAGAGAGAGAGAGGAGAGAGAGAGAGAGAGAGAGAAGAGAGAGAGAGAGAGGAGAGAGAGAGAGAGAGAGAGAGAGAGAGAGAGAGAGAGTTATTTCTTAAGATTAATAATTAGTTTAATAATTTAAAACCAAAATGTGTCCACGTTACTGTTGTGCATGCTCAGTGGCTAAACGTAAGTAGAACATAAGAAAATAAGGAAGCTAGAAGAGGCCGCGAGGCCTACACGTGGTAGTTCCTGTCACCTAACACTACCTACATCCACCTTTCATCCCCATCCATGAACCTATCCAGCCCCTCTTTAAAGCTCCCTAATGACTCCGCACTAACTACCTGTCTACTGAGACCATTCCATTCATTCACCACCCTATTTGTGAACCAGTTTTTCCCTATTTCCTTTCTAAATCTACGCTTTTCCAGCTTGAATCCGTTACTTCTTATTCTACCCTGGTTAAAAGCCGTAAGAACTTTTCCTACCTCTCCTTTATTAAATCCCTTTATCCACTTTAAAAACTTCTATCAGATCGCCCCTTACTCTGCGTCTCTCGAGTGAGTGTAATTTTAATAACTTCAATCTCTTCTCATAACTAAAGTTACGCATCCCTTGTATCATATTGGTCATCCTTCTCTGCACTGTTTCTAACAAGGCTATATCCATCCTGTAATATGGAGACCAAAACTGAACCGCATAGTCTAGGTGAGGCCTGACTAGAGCCAGATAAAGCTTTAGAATAACTTCCGCACTTCTACTTTTAACACTTCTGGTAATGAATCCTAATACTCTATTAGCTCTATTTCTGGCCTCAATACATTGTTTCCTAGGTCAGAGGTCTGGGCTCACCCTCACTCCAAGATCTTTTTCACCTTCTGATCTTTTCAGCGATACATTGCTTATGGTGTATCTATTACCAGGGTTTTTTCTACCAACATTCATAACGCTGCACTTATCAATATTAAATTCCATCTGCCATCTGACTACCCACTTGTTAAGTTTATCTAAGTCTCCCTGAAATATGTTTACATTAGACTGTGATCCAATAATCCTACCTACCTTAGCATCATCAGCAAACTTGCTGATATCACTGCTAATCCCACTATCCAAGTCGTTGATGTAAATAAAAAATAGTAATGGACCCAAAACAGACCCTTGTGGAACTCCACTTGTCACCAGTCCCCATTCAGATTTAGAACCATTAATTGTAACCCTTTGTTGCCTATTACTTAGCCAAGCTCTGATCCAATGAAGAACCTTCCCATCTATTCCATGAGCTTTAACCTTATTTAAGAGTCGCTCGTGTGGTACTTTGTCAAATGCCTTACTAAAGTCCAGATATATTATATCATAATCCTTATCATTATCTGCCGTCTCATAAACTTTCCTATAAAAACTCAATAAAAACTCAATAAATTGGTGAGACATGACCTACCCTTGGTGAATCCATGTTGTGAATCATTGATCAAACTATGTTTATCTAAGTGCTCTCTAATGTTTTTTGCAATAATAGATTCCAATAATTTACCCACCACTGACGTTAGACTTACGGGTCGATAATTTGACTTTAGTCCTCTGTCTCCCTTCTTAAATATGGGAACAACATTTCCTTTCCTCCACAATAATGGCACATCGCCTATCTCAACCGATTTCCTAAAAATGTGCACTAACGACTCACTAACAATCTCCTTGCATTCCTTTAATACCCTCGGATACACTTCATCTGGTCCTGGCGATTTAAATGTTTTCATTTTATCTATACCCTCTTCCACCATATCCCTAGTTATCACAATATCTTTGAGTTTCTCTTCATCGCTTCCTTTGAACATCTGTTCACTATCAGGTATCGTCTGTGTATCCTCCTCCGTAAAAACACTTAAGAAATAATCATTTAGACTTTTACACATATCCTCATCCGTATTTAAGACCCCATCCTGTCCTGACCTTAACGGCCCAACTAATTCCCTTGTCTTGGTTTTATATACCTGACAGAACCCCTTTGCATCACTTTTCGCCTGTCCTGCTACTTTAATCTCATAATTGTTCTTGGCAACTCGAGTTAATTTCTTCACTGTCCTTGCCATCACGTTATACTGTTCTTTGCTTACCAATCCTGCCTTGAACCTTAAATAAATGTTTCTTTTTACTCCAATGTTGTGTTTTACATTAGTGGTCATCCATTTTGGATCACTCTTTCTGGACCTTATTTCCCTATAAGGAATATTTCTTTTCTGTCCGTCAATTATATTCCTTACAAATAAGGTATAATCCTCCTCAGCCCCGACCTCACTTCCGTGTCTAACCGCTCTAATTACCTCCTCAGGCCCGACCTCACTTCCGTGTCTAACCGCTCTAATTACCTCCTCAGCCCCGAACTCACTTCCATGTCTAACCGCTCTAATTACCTCCAGTTGCCTTCCTAATCCTTCATAATTGGCCTTTCCAGCTGTCATCGCCCTGTCCTTACACTGGGAAAATTTCTTCTCCTCCATCCCGAACCTCTTATTAATAACCTCCAGGTGTCTTCTTAATCCTGCATAATTAGCCTTTCTGAAATTAGGTATTCTATGTTTATTGCCTCTTAATTTTCAACTTCCCATTTTAAGCTAAATCTGATCTCATAATGGTCGCTATTATCTAACTTCCCACCGACCTCCACATCTGTAACTAAATCGTCTCTATTTGTCAGCAATAGATCTAGAATGTTATCTCCTCTAGTAGGCTCCTTGATTGCTTGACTTAGGAAGTTATCCTGGATTATATCTAACAATTCATCTGCGTCGCTGTCACCTATGATTAAATCCCAGTCTATATTCCTAAGATTCAAATCTCCCACAATGCATAGTCGATTATATCTGCAGGCCTTTTTTATTTCTTCCCATATAGGAGCTGAATCCTCTTTACATAAGTTTGGGGGCCTATAAACTACACCCAAAATAATTTTCTCAGTTCCCTCCGTAACCTCTACCTCTAAAGTGGCTGATCAGTACCTCAAAGCCTTTATTTGCAGTTTACGGCTGGGATCTTCGGCAATTGCTTCGGGGTTCTGTTCACAGACTTCCTGCTGGAGGCCGGAGGCACCCTGAGCACCATCGCCGCACTGGCCAACAGCTACAGCATCCTCTATGAAGTGTCGTGGGTGTTGGGTGGAATATTAATAGAGCAGTGGGGCTGGCGGAGCGTGCTGATGGGGTGCAGCATAATACGATGTTGTGGAATGATCATAACAGCCTTCACTCCCTCGATCGAAATGCTGTTTTTTTCGTATTCACTGCTAACAGGTGAGATGGATTCTCTTACTATCTTCTACCGTTATTTTCATGCTTGCTGCTCTTCTTAACTTGCTAACTGCATGCCTCTCTCTCTCCACAGCCTTGCTGCACAATGCTGTCTCATTCCTTTTCTGTCTATCTTACTAATGAAGGAGTTTACTAGTATCTTCACTTTCATACTCTTTACTGGTAAACTATGGAACTCTCTTCCTGATTTCCTTTGTCCGCCTTCCTATATACGAATTGAATTCATTCATTGGCATGTCACGACGCCTCCCAGCCTTAGTTGGCACAGCCCCCTTTCCAAGTTTCTTTTCCTGTCTGCTTTATTGGGCAAAAGGGAGTTCACCGCAACTCTTAAAAATTCTGGTGATCATTGGTATCTATACGCAACCTATAGTATAAGGGGGCCTTATAGGGCTGTTATTGGAGTACGTTCGCTATATAAACAGATTTTAGATTTTTTTGTGAAAGGTTCGTTAGCTAGAGGTGTTCGTAAGGAGGTTAATGAGGTTAAGGAGGCCAGGAGGTTGGATAATAGAGCTTTCCTATATACGTAGAATACTTTGTGTGTATTCATCTGTGCCTATCCTATATTTCTATATTGTTGCAGGTGTTTGACCAAGTGGCACTAACTGCTTTCCTGGTGGAATGACAGTGCCCTCCTCTTACTTCAAGCGAATTGGGTAAAGCGAGCTCTGTCGTCTTTGCTGGAATTAGGGTGGTTGGCATCGTTGCCCGTATTTTTGATACCGTACCGTTGCAACTATAATAATATGGTTTCAGAGTCGCCACTCTTTATCATGGGCGGGCCGTCCAGTCCACACCTGTGGGGTCCTCGGCCACCGTGACTCACCCCTGCGGTAGTGGCACGGTGTGGGGCGGCGCCAAGACCCGCACTGCCGGCGTGTCCATAAGAACGGAATATGACCAAAATCCTAACAAACTATGGACAGTTTCTGAGTTTTCACGCACTTTTAGTTCTTGTCTTTTCCCTAGCCTTTATATCTCGGCCTAATGCGGACCTTCAATTCACCTCTTTGCCATTGCTACTGTAAGAGAGAGGGACCACCCAGATCCACCACAAAAAAAAAGCAATCCTCTCTTGACTTCCATTGCAGTAGTAGCGGCCTCATCAGCACGCCTGGTGGCGTTCCTCTACTGACCTGCCAAGATCTCTTGGTTCATATGAGACGTGGTGCAGTCCTGGTCCCTGACGACCGGCTCTTGACTTCACTGTTGGTAAGACACACGTAAATGAATACTCTTGTAACTAGTTAATTGATTCGGACACCTCTTTGATTTAACTCCACCTATCCATTTACGACCTATGAGGCATCGTTTTTTCGCAAATCTCTTCTAAACAAACAGTTGGATAATATGACATTTTGGCACAGCTGTCTGACTGAACACCGTCCCCTAATTTATGGCAGTAAAGGCATTGGGTCAGTGTGTTTCATGGAAGAGTTTTACTCCTAGGCTTTGGACGGCGAAGCGGGCACGAAGCCGAGTAGATATTCGGTCGGGACGAGGGGAAGGTTTTGAGTGACGTACTTGTGACGTACACCCCCGTACCCCCGCCTTCCCCCCTCACGCTCTATTTCACCTATCCTCGCTCTTTCTCTCTCTCTCTCCTCCTCTTCTCTCATCTCTCTCTCTCTCATCTCTCGGATTCAGTCTCTCTCTCTCCTCTCTCTCTCTCTCTCTCGTCTCTCTCTCTCTCCTCTCTCGCCACTTGCGTTGTACATGAGATATGACGCATGCCCATGCCTGTCTTCAATGGCTGATAGCCCGAGTGTATGCTAAAGTATGGTTAGGGTGTTTATGCACCACACAGTTGGGTACTTGCTCCAAGCGTAATTGCTGTTGCTTAAGTGCTTGTAATGAGTTTGTTGGTATATTATACAACCATTGAAAATTGTATATGAACGCCTCTTTTCCCAAGCCATGTTTGTGCGTATGGGATGAGGTAGCTTGTGCTTGATCATTTATATATCGGACTCGGGTTTGGAGTCTGAAAAAATTTAAGGGTGGAAATGGGCGGGGTTTCCCAAGGGGCCGAGTAAAAACGTAAAACAAATTTTAAATTCCCAAAAACATAAATACTTTAAATTCTCTTTAAATACATTAATTCTCATTAAGCTGGGGGGGAGGGGGGGGTCGGGGCTGGGGGAGGGAGGAAGAAAGGAAGGAGGGGGGGAAAGGGGAACCCCGGGATTTGGAAAGGATGAGGGCGGGGTTTTTGATATACGTCAAAAGAAAGTCACCTCAAACCTTCCTTGTCCAAATTTTATACCGGCTGGGCCCAGTTTCGCCTTAAAACCAGGGTAAACTCCTTCATTAAACACATTTTGACAATGCACTCTATTTCCCCCAAAAATTTTAGGGGACGGGGGTCAACAACTGTCCCAAATGGTCATTTTTGATCCAACTGTTTTTTTTTTGAAGATATTTGCAAAAAACGATGCCTCTTTAGGGTCTGAAATGGATAGTAAGTATCCCACTAATTCCAATAAAGGGGAATGACTTTTATATTCTTTTTCCCGGGGGCGAAAACCAAGCCCTCCCCATCAGGCCTGGGCGTGTCCTTAAAAGGCTCTGAGCCCCAAACACCACATTTTTTTGGGGGGGTCCTCTGACTTTTGATGCAACTTTCATTTACTTTCCCCCTTCTCTTGAGTTAAACAAAGTGTTTAAAAGAAAAAAATGAAAAATTTCATAGACGGGGGTTATCTTTTAAAAGGGCCGTGTACGGGTTGAAATATAAAAACGTGTAGTTTATTTTTCCCCCTACTTTCATGGGCATTCCGTTTCTCGGGAAATTTTGGGGGAAAAAAATTCTTGAAAAAAATTTTTGGGGGAAAGGCTAACTTTAAAAGACTTTCCCCCCCCAAAGATAGATTTAAAAATTTCCCCTTTTCCCTTAAAACATGGGGATAAAAAGTACCCCCAAATCAAGGGTTTTGCTGAAACCCCTTTTCAATCTTTTGCAGTTTATTTTTGCCTTTAAACCCATTAAAAATATGAACCTAAAGTAAATTTTTTTTTAACGAGGAAAAACCAATCCTTGGCCTCGTTCCCGGCTTCCCTTGACTGAGATTTTTGTGCCGGGGGAGAAGGAATACAAAGGGCTTCCCTTCTAAAATTTCGGGTTTGTATTTTATAAATTTTTTAACCAAAATTTTTTTCGGTTTAACTGGGGAAATAATTATAGGAAATGAACCTTAATAAATGGAATTATTGCCTTTTGGGTAAAAAAAAGGGGACTATTAACCCCCCCATTTAATTTTTGGGTTTTGTCAGTTTTCACCCCATGGTGGGGCCCTTTCGTCCCCGTGGCCCCTTGGTTGGGGGTTGCCGTGGGCGCGCCCCCCCGGGGCTTTCCCCTTTTCTGCCCTTTTTTTTTTTTCCCGTTTTTCCCTTTAAAATTTGGGGCAGCCCCTTAAAAAACCCTGTTTTGGGGGGTAAACCACGGGGCCAACTTGGGGCCCCGGGGGCAAAAAAAATTTCCCCGGGGGCCCCCCCGCCTTCCCGGGGGTTTCCCCCTTTTTTTGGAAAAATTTTGGTTTTGGCCCCCCCCCCCAAAACCCCAAACCCCCAAAACCCCCAAAAAAACCCACCTTGGCTACTTTTTGGTGGAATTGAAATTTTGGTTGGGAAATTTTACTGTCTTTTCCACTAAAAAGGGGCAAAACAAACCTTTATTTTTTTAAAATTTCTGAAACCTTTTTCCCTAAAGGTTTAAAAAAAAAAAATTGGGGCCCAAGGGGTCATAAACCCTTTTAGGATTAAGTTTCTCTGCTTATTGGGGAAAGTTGATCGTTTCTGGGTACCTTCCCGGTCCCCAAAGGGGGGCCCCTGGCCGGGGCACCCGACCGGGGGCCCCCTTTGGCAACCCCCGGGGGAAAAAACCCTAAATCCCACCCGGGTAGGGGGGATCCAAAAAACCCTGTTTATTTATCCCTTTTTTTTCCAAAATCCCCCCTTTTTAAATTCCATAAAAATTTTATATTTTTTATGTCCACACCCACCACACCCACCAAAACACCCACCACACCCACCACACCCAGTCCTTTGGGGGCCCCCTGTTTTAGCCCCCAATGGGGGATTTTTTACCCCGGGGGGCCCGGGAGAAAGGGTTGCCCCCTTTTAGCCCCAAAAATTTTTAAAAACTTTGGGGGAAAAATTTTAAGCCTTGGGGGCACCCTTTTTA
This sequence comes from Chionoecetes opilio, assembly GCA_016584305.1. NCBI lineage: Eukaryota > Metazoa > Arthropoda > Malacostraca > Decapoda > Majidae > Chionoecetes > Chionoecetes opilio. The sequence goes on along the minus strand of JACEEZ010004305.1, from coordinate 419,455 downwards.
TCCGGGGCCCCCTGTTTTTTCCTTTTCCCCCTTTTTAAAAGTTTTGGGGCCCCCCTTTTATAGGGGGCCCCCTGGTCCATAACCCTTTTTAGTATGGGGGAAATTTTTTACCCCGGGGGAAAACCCTGGTTTGCCGGGGGAAAAAACCCGGGTTTTTATCCGGGGGCCCCCTTTTTTAAAAACCTTTGGGGGCCCCTGTTTAGTCCATTGGGGCCCCCTTGTTTAGCCCCATGGGGGCACCTTTTAGTCCAGGGGGGCACCCTTTTTAGTCCATGGGGGCACCCTTTTTGGGTCCTGGGGGCCCCCGGTTTAGCCCTTTTGGGGAACCCTTTTTTATTTCCAGGGGGGCCCCCTTTTTTGTCCATGGGGGAAACCCCTGTTTAGTCCATGGGGGCACCCTTTTTCCCCCAGGGGGGCACCTTTTTTAGTCCATGGGGGCCCCCTTTTTTTAAATTTCCAGGGGGCACCCTTTTAGCCCCAGGGGGCACCCTGTTTGGGCCCAAAGGGGGCCCCCTTTTTTATTCCTTTGGGGGCACCTGTTTTATCCATGGGGGCACCCTGTTTGGGGGAAACTGTTTGAGGGGGAACCCCCCCAAAACCCTTTTAGCCATCCCCTTTTTTTACAGGGGGAAAAGGCCCTTTTTACCGGGGCACCCTTTTTTACCGGGGGATTTTATTTTTTTGGGGCCCCCGGTAGGGGGAAAAAAAATTTTAAGCAGGGGGAAAACCCGTTTTAGAAGGGGGCACCGTTTGCCAAACCCCTTGTTTGTTACCTTTTTCCCTTTTTGGGGGCCACCCTTTGTTTGGGAAAAAAAAAAAGGGGGAAAAAAAACGGTCGAATACCCGCCGGGGGAAAAGCCCCGGAAGGGGCCCAGCAGAAGTTTACCCCCAAAGGGGTAAAAAAATAACAAAAAAAAACCGAAAAAAACCCTTTGGAAATTAAACCCAAATTGGAAGCCCCCTTTTTGCCAAACACTTTTTTAATTATTTTTTTTTTCCTTTTTTCCCCTTTTGGAGTAAAAAAAAAAAAAAAGGGGAAACCCCCAAGAAGAAATAAAAAATTAAAATAAAATAAAAAAAAATATTTTATATTAACCCCAATAAACCTTGAATTTTTAAATTTCCATTCTTATTTCCCAAAAACCCTACCGGCCGTCCCCTTAATATTTTTTCCTTCCCTGTCCCCCTTTTCCTGCCTGCGCCGGGTGTTTTTGTTTTTTTTACCCCTTTGCTTTGTTTTTCATTTCCCTATGCCTGTTTTCCTTCCTCCGGTCCCTCCCACCTGGGGCCCCCCTCCCTCCCCTTCCCTGCCTCACCTCCTGCCTCCCGGGCCTGCCTTTTTGGGCCTGGCCTTCAACCTCCCCTCAGGGGCCGCCCTTGCCCTTTTTTTTGAAATTTCAGTTTTGGGAATTAAAAAAAAAATTTTAAAACCTAATTACGAAATTTCCTTGAAGGGAAAAACGGTCATTTTAAAAAAATTTAAGTTAAAATTATCCCAAAATTCCGTCAAGGTTTCCGGAAATTTTTAAAAATACTTAATTTTCCTAAATCTCAAGGTTTTAAAAAACCCAAGGAAAATTATTTAAAAATTTTAAAAAAACCTAAAACTTTATTTGGATTAAAAAAAAAAATTTAAAAAAGGATATTTTTATTTAATTTATATATATATAAAATAATATATATATTTTTATATAAAATATATATATATTAAAATTATTTTATTATTTGTGTTTTTTGGTTTTTCACAAAATATTTGTGAGACGTGAAAGTTTGGGGTAATGGAAAATAGGGTGTGGGGTTTTGGGGTGGGGTGGTTTTTGGTGTGTGGTGTGGGGTGTGTTTTTGAAGGTGGAAAGTAAAAGCTCATTTTTCCCGGGAAAACCCTTTCCCCCGTTGGATGGGCATAAATAAAGTTTTTCCAGTATTGCCCCGGGTTTTTGTACTTTCAAGCACCAAAAATTACCATACAAAAAATACCCTTTTTTGACCTGGGGCCCCTAAAAATTGGGGGGAACCTTTTCCCCTTTAAAAAGAATTTTTTATTTTTTTTTTGAAATCCATTTTCCAAAATGCATGAAAATTCTTTAACAAAAATATTTTCCAAAATTTTTTGGGGAAAAAGGGGCCCCCGGACCCTTTTTGGAAAAAGGGGCCCCCCGTTTAAAGGGGTTTAATTTGGGAAAAAGGGGCCCCTGGGGGGAAGGAAATCCAAGGGGCCCCAGTCCTTTTGAAAACTGAAACCGGTAAAACCTTTTTTTTGTGTGGTTTTTGTTTTTTTTTTTTTTGTTGTTTGTGTTTGGGTGGGGTGGGTGGGGTGGTGTTGTGGGGGGTTTTTGTTTGTGGGGGTTTGGTTTTGGTTTTTTGTGTGGGTTGTGGGGTTTGTGTGTTGGGGGGGTTGTGGTTTTGTTGTTGTTTGGTTGGGTTTGGGTTTTTTTTTTTGGGTTGTTTTTTTTGTTGGGTTTTTTTTTGTTGGTTTGTGTTTGTTTGGTTGTTTTGGTTTTGGGGTTTGGGTTGTGGGGTGTTGTTTGTGTGGGGGGGGGGGTGGTTTTGTGGTTTGGGGTGTGGTGTGTGGTGTGGTGTGTGGTGTGGTGTGTGTGTGTGTGTGGGGTGTGTGGTGTTGGGGGTGTGGGGGTGTGGTGGGGTGTGTGTGTGGTGTGTGGGGTGTGTGTGGGGGGGTGTGTGTGTGTTGTGTGTGTTTTTGGGGTGTGTGTGGTGTGTGGTGTGTGTTGTGTGGGGGGTGTGGGGTGTGTGTGGTGTGTGTGTGTGTGTGTGTGTGTGTGTGGTTGTGTGTTGTGTGTGTGTGTGTGTGTTTGTGTGTGTGTTGTGTTTTTGTGTTTTGTTTGTGTGTGGTGGTGGTGTGTGTGTGTGTGTTGTTTGTTGGGTGTTTGTGGGGTGTGTTTGTGTGTGTGTGTGGTGTGTGTGTGTGTTTGTGTGTGGGGTTTTGTGTGGTGTGTGTTTGGTGTGTGTGTGGTGTTGTGGGGGGTGTGTGTGTGTGTGTGTGTGTGTTGTGTGTGTGTGGTGGGTGTGTGTGTGGTTAAAAGGGGTTTTAGAAAGATTGCAAAACTTGAAATTCATGTTTACTCACCCATTTTTTTTTCGGCATGCTCAGCGGGCGGACGCAAAAAACGGGTGTCCCTTTTCCTCGCCCAGTGCCCAGAGAGGGGTCGAGACGCGGCGGCCAACCTTCCCTCCCATAAAAAACTTCCTGAACAATAAAGAAAGGGCGTCATCCCCCGCGACCGGGGGCCGTTATCAACAAAAAGGGGGCCTAAACAATCTTAAACTGAAAAAAAGTTTTACGCAATGTACCGGGGCTGGGTTTAATGGGTCTTTTTTTACGCGGGGAAAGCAGTTGATGCATCAGGGGCCAACATAAACTCAAAACGCACTGTTTTTGGCCTCTAGGGAACGCACTTCGCCTCATACCCACAAGCGGGCGCGCATATAAAAATTTAAAATAAAAAGCAAAAAAAGGGGAACCCCTCAAAAGAATTTAAAACACGGAGAAGAATGCAAAATTTTCCCTTCCGATAACCCGAAGAGGAGTGTACCCCCAAGCCGGCGAAGAGTTTGACCTCCTGCCCGGCGCGGGGGGTTACTGGTCTTGGCTGGAGCCTTCGTATTTGGGGTGAGTTTTTCAGTGTGAATTTGTTTTCTAATTAACCCCTTGGGGCCCCCGAACAAATTTTCCATTGAAATTTGGCTACCATTTGGACGATTTTTAGGAATAAAGAATATTTTATAGTTATGCCCCTTTTAGTACCCTTTCCACAACTTTTTTGGGGGGGGGGTATTTTTCATTTAAATTTTTCCGTGTTTTTAAATGGCAGGGGCCCATTTTTAAAACCCCAAAACGGGGAGGGGGAAAGGCCTCGTGGGGGAAAGAAAAAATTTTTTATAGAAGGAAAGATCGGGGTGGAGGGGTTAAGAAAGGAAAGATCTGGGGGAAAAAGGGGGTTAAAGAATAAAGATCTGGGGTAAAGGGGGTTAAGAGAATGAAAGATCGGGGCTTTAAGGGGGTTAAGGGGAATGAAAGATCTGGGCTAAAAAAAAAGGGTTTAAAGGAATGAAAGATCTGGGGTAAAGGGGTTAAAGAAATGAAAGATCGGGGGCGTGAAGGGTTTAAGAAATAAAAGTTTCGGCGGGGGGTTTAAAGAATGAAGTTTCTTGGGCGTGAAGGGTTAAGAGAATGAAAGACCCTGGGCGTGGGGGGTTAAGAGAATGAAAGATCGGGCGGGGAAGGGGTTTAAAAATTTAAAAGAGAAAAATGAAAAAGGGTAGTAACAAAAAAAATTTTAAAAGTAAAAAAGGTAACTCAGTAAAGAAAAAATAAAGATTTTTTTTGACTAAGCTCACAAATGTACCCAAGTGAATTTTTAGGGTTTTTAAGCAAGATAAAAAAACCAAACCGAATAAAATTTGTTAAATAAAAATTATATTTCTGACAGACTTTTTTTTGTATTTGTGAAGTAATGCAGGGTTTTTTATCTTTTACGTGTCTTTTTCTTTCAGCTCAAATATGCCTAAAAAAAAAAGAGAGAGAGAGAGAGAGAGAGAGAGAGAAGAGAGAGAGAGAGGAGAGAGAGAGAGAGAGAGGGGAGAGAAGAGAGAGGGGGAGAGAGGGGAGAAGGGGAGAGAGAGAGAGAGAGGGGGGGGGGGGGGGGGGGGAGGGGAGAGAGGGGAGAGAGGAGAGAAGAAGAGAGAGAGAAGAGAGGAATTTTTTCCCAAAGATTAATAAATTATTTAAAAATTTTAAAAACCCAAAAAAGTGTTCACGTTACTGTTGTGCATGCTCATTGGCTAAAGTGGGAAAACGTAAACCCCAAACCTTTATTTATTTTTGCAGTTTTCCCGGGTTTGGGGTCCTCGGGACTTGCCCTTCCCGGGGGTTTTGTTCACAGACTTCCTTTCTGGGGCCGGGGCACCCTGAAACACCATCGCCGCCTGGCCCAAAAGCTAAAATCATCCTCTATGAAATGTCCCTGGGGGTTGGGGGGGAATTTTTAATAGGGGCAATGGGGGGCTGGCGGGGGGGGCCGGGTTGGGTGCAGCATAATACGATGTTTTTGGAATGATCTAACACCTTCACTCCCCCGATCGAAAAGCTGTTTTTTTCGCATTTTACTGCTACAGGTTTAATGGTTCTCTTACTATCTTCTACCGTTTTTTTCAGGGTTGCTGCTCTTCTTACTTGCCCAAAATGCATGCCCCTCTCTCCCACAGCCTTGCTGCACAAAGCTGTCTCATTCCCCTTTTTTGTCTATCTTACTAAGAAGGGGTTTTTCTAGTACTTCACTTTCAAACTCCTTTTTCTGGGAAACCCATGGGCTCTCCTTCCGATTTCCTTTTTCCGCCTTCCTATATTTCGAATTTAAATTTATTCATTGGGGATGGGCACGACGCCCCGCCTTAGTTGCCCCGCCCCCCTTTTCAATTTCTTTTGCTGTCTGCTTTATTGGGGAAAAGGGAGTTTACCGAAAATCTATTAAAAATTTTTGGTGATCATTGGGTTTTATACGCAACCTATAGTATAAGGGGGCCCTTTTAGGGCTGTTATTGGAGTACGTTCGCTTAAAAAAACGATTTTTGATTTTTTTTTGAAAGGTTCGTTGCTAGAGGGGTTCGTAAGGGGGTTAATGAGGTTAAGGAGGCCCGGAGGTTTGGGTAATGACTTTCCCATATACGTAGAATACTTTGTGTGTTTCATCTGTGCCTATCCTATTTTCTATATTGGTTTTCAAAAGGGTTTTTCCAGTGGCATCTGCTTCCTGGTGGCCATGAAAAGTGCCCTCCCTTAAATTCAAGGGGCCCTCTGGGGGAAAGCGAGCTCTGTCCCTCTTGGGGGTTTAGTGGGGGGTGGCATCGTTGGGCCGTATTTGTACCCCTACCTGCAACTAGAAACGGTTTTTTAGAGGCGCCACTCTTACAGGCCCGGGCCCTCAAATTTTCCCCACCTGTGGGCCCCGGCCCCCCGTGACTCACCCTGCGGAGTGGCCGGTGTGGGGGGGGGCGGGGCCAAACCGCACTGCCGTCGTGGCCGATAAGGAACGGAAGATGACCAAAATTTCCCAACAAACTACGACAGTTTTTAAATTTTTACGCACTTTTTTTCTTGGCTTTTCCCTAGCCTTTTTTTCCCGGGCCCAATGCGGACCTTTAATTCATTTTTGCCATTGCTACTGGGAAAGAGAGGACACCACAGATCACAGCATCTCCCCCTTTATTTTCCTTGGGAGTATTAGCCCTCTTCAGCCCCCCTGGTGGGTTCTCTCTGACCGACCCTCCCCTTTTTTTTAATATGAGAGTGGGAGTCCTGGTCACCCCGACGACGGCTCTGACGTCACTTAAATTTGGGAAGACACCTTAATTAATATTTTTGGGAAATTTGTTTTAAATTTATTTTGGGGCAAAATCCTTTTATTTAAATTTCCCCCATCCTTTAAGACCCTATGGGCATCGTTTTTTTTGCAAATATCTTTTAAAAAAACATTTTTACAAAAATGACATTTTGGCACAGCTTGTCCCGACAAACCGGGCCCCTAATTTTTTGGCAGTAAAAATGCCTTGTCCAAATGTTTTTTTTGAAGGGTTTTAAATCTAGGCTTTGACGGCGAAGCGGGCACGAGGCCAGTAGATATTCCCACAGGGGGAAAGGTTTTAGGTGACCTACTTGTGACGTTTAAACCCACCCCCCTACCCCCCCGCCCCCCTTTTTCCCCTCCCCCCCCCCGCTTTCCCCCCATTTAAAACCCCTTTTCCCCTCTCTCTCCCCCCCCTTTTTTTTTCCCCTCCTCTCTCTCTCTCCTCTCTCTCTCTCCCCTTTTCTCTCTCTCTCTCTCTCTCTCTCTCTTTTCCTCTCTCTCTCTCTCTCTCTCTCTCGTCCACTTGCGTTGTACTGAATATGACCCATGGGACATGCAAATTGTCTACAAAGGCTGATAACCCGAAAGTTTTATCTAAGTATGGTAGGGTGTTTATGCACACGAAGTGGTCTTGCTTTCCCGCGTAAATTGGGTGTTGCTTAAGTGCTGTAAAAAGGTTTGTTGGGGGAATTTTTAAAAAACCATTTTAAATTTTTAAAATGAAACCCCCCTTCCCAAGGCCCCTGTTGTGCGTATGGGATTAGGTAGCTGTGGCTTGATCATTTTATTAGGGCATCGGGTTTTTTTTAGTCTGAAAGGAATAAAGGGGGGAAATGGGGGGGATTCAAAGCAGAGTAAGAACGTAAAAAAAGTCAATTACGAAATACTTTTAAAAATTAATTTTTCGTAAATACATTAATTTTTCATTAAGCGTGAGGGGGGAGGTTGGGGGGACGGGGGTGGAGGAGGGAGGAAACAAGGAAGGGGGGGAGGGGGGAAGCCGGGGGTGGGGGGATGAGGGCGTGGGTTGATATACGCCAAGTACTCACCTCAAACCTTCCCTTGTCCGAATGTATACCGGGTTTGTGCCCGGTTCGCCGTCAAGCCCGGAGTAAACCCCCTTCCCTTTAAACACACTTGACAATGCACTTACTGCCATAAATTTGGGGACGGGGGCGACAAGCTGTGGGCCCAAAGGTCATAATTTAAACCAACTGTTTTTTTGAAAATATTTGCGAAAAACGATGCCCCATAGGGTCTGAAAAGGATAGTAATTTTACCTAAAATTTCCAAAAGAATGGAAAGACTTTTATATTCTTAGTTCACGGGCGGAAAAAAAAGCCCTGCCCTCGAGGGGCCCGGGGTGTTTTCCTTCAAGGGGTCTGGCGCCCCAAAACCACAGTCCTTTTTTGGGGGCACTCGACTTTTTTGCAACATTCACTTTTTTTTTCCCCCCTTTTCTTGAGATGAAAAAAATGTTTTTAAAAAACAAAAGGATAATTTATAACGAGTGTATCTAAAATAAAACCGTGTAAAGGGTTGAAATATAATAACGTTAGATATTTTTCACCCCTACGTTTTTTACATTCCAGTTTCTCCCGAAATGGAAAAAAATTGAAACAATTTTTTTGGAAGGTTAACTTTTTAGACCCTTCCCCCAAAATAGAATTTAAAAATTTCCCCCCTCAGTAGAAACATAGATAAAGAAAAATCCACCAAACAAGGGGTTTTCTGTATCCCTTTTAAAATTTTTGGGGGGTTTTTTTTTGACCTCACCTTATAATATTGCTAGAGTCAAATTTTTTTTAAAGAGGAAAACCATCCTGACCTCTTGCTGCTTACGACTGATATTTTTATCCAGGAGAAGGAATACTAAAGCTTCTTCTAAATTTTAGCTGTATTTTAAACATATTTTCCCTATTATCAGGTAAAAATAGCATAATTATAAAAAATGAGACCTTAAAGGGTAGAATGGAAATTTTTGCCCTTTTTAAAAAAAATAGACTATAAAATTAGTTTTGGGGTTTTTTTCAGCTGGTGGGGCCCCCGTGCAGTGGCTGATCGTTGCCGTGGCCCGGGTTGGGCTTCAGTCCCGTCGTCCCTCTACGTCTGCATCCCTTCTGACTGTCCGTACTTGGGCCGGGAAGAATTTCGTGCCCGTCCCCGGCCCTTTGGGGGCCTTGCGTCGGGCCCCGTGGCTGTCTGCCTCCATCCCTTTATACGGGGAGACTGTAAAAAACCCCCGTTTTTTCTACTTTTGTTTGGGAAATTTATATTGTGAATGGTCAACTTTTCTGTCTTTACCCCTGAAATGTCAAATTATACATTTGATTTTTTGTGATATTTCTGTACGCTTTTTCCCCAAGATTTAATAAGAAAAAGTGGCCCACAGGTGGGCCCTCCAAACCCAGGGGCGACATAATGGTGTGCTCTACTTAATGGGGAGCCAAGTTTATCGTGGGGCTGGTTTCTTGGGCTCCTCATGCCCAAAGGCGGAGGCATTCGACAACAGAAACACCTTTGGCAACCCCAAGGATGGAAATACCTCAAACTCCACAGGCGGAGGAGGGGGTTTCCCAAAAAACTACTGTAAAATTTTTCTTTTTTTTTTTTCCCAAAAAAAAATTAGCTTTTTAATTCAATTCCCAAAAAAAGATAGGTTTTAAAACACACACAAAACACACACACAACACACACCCCACACACTCACACCCACCAACCACACAAAACCCCCACAAACACACACCTACACAAACACAAACAACACACACCCAACACAAAAAAAAAAACAACACAAACAAAACATACACAAACACAAAAAACATACCCACACAAACCCCCACAACACCCCACAAAACAAAACCCCCCCCCCCCACCCCCCAAAAAACACACCCCCCACACAACACACACACACACACCAGTTCCATTTAGGCCCTCATGGGTTTTATTTTCAAACCCCAAGTGGGGGATATCTTTGGGGTTGGGGAAAGGCTTTTACTTCAAACTCAAAAAATTTTTTCCCTCTCCAAAACATTGAGGCTAGAAACTAAAAACTTGGGGGCATTCTTTTTCTTTTTCAGGGTTTGGGCATTAATCTATATTTAAATTTCTTAAAAGTTTTTTACAAAACCAACTAACCAAAATATATAGGGTTTTTACATAAAATTTCCCCCTTTGTAGATGGGCAGGTTTTCTCTGACTATCTCAGGAAAAATTGCTGATACAATATTCCCCGAGGTATCCCTGAAATGTTGAGAAAAAAATGGAGACCCCTTTTTTATCCATGGGGGCACCCTGTTTAGTCCATGGGGCACCCTGTTATCCATGGGGCACCCTGTTTTTTGTCCAAAGGGGGCACCCTGTTTAGTCCATTTTGGGGGCCCCCCGTTTTTGTCCTGGGGGCACCCTTTTAGTCCTGGGGGCCCCCTTTTTTTAGTTCCCTGGGGGGACCCTGTTTTTGGGCCATGGGGGGCCCCCCGTTTTTGTCCATGGGGGGACCCTGTTTAGTCCATGGGGCCCCCCGTTTAGTCCTTTGGGGCCCCCTTTTTGTCCCCTGGGGGCACCCTGTTTATCCATGGGGGCACCCCGTTTAGTCCATGGGGGGCCCCTGTTTATCCCCTGGGGGGGACCCTTTTTTAGGGCCCCTGGGGGCCCCTGTTTATCCATGGGGGCACCCTTTTAGTCCCCTGGGGGGACCCCGTTTAGTCCCTGGGGGACCCTGTTTTTGTCCATGGGGGCACCCCGTTTTAGTTTATGGGGGGACCCCGTTTAGTCCCTGGGGGCACCCCGTTTAGTCCATGGGGGCCCTGTTTAGTCCATGGGGGGAACCCCCGTTTAGTTCCCGGGGCACCCTGTTTTAGGTTTCCTGGGGCACCTGTTTAGTCCTGGGGCACCCCGTTTAATCCATGGGGCACCCTTTTGTCCAAAGGGGCACCCTGTTTAGTCCATGGGGAAACCCCGTTTAGTCCATGGGGGCACCCTGTTTAGTCCAGGGGGGGACCCATCCCCGCCTGTTTAGTCCATGGGGGGACCCTGTTTGTCCAGGGGGCACCCTGTTTAGTCCCTGGGGGGACCCTGTTTGTCCATGGGGACCCTTTTAGTCCAAAGGGGGGACCCTGTTTTGTCCATGGGGGGCCCCCTTTTTTTGTCCCTGGGGCCCCCTGTTTGTCCATGGGGCAAACCCTTTTTTTTTTAAAATCCATTTTGGGGGGACCCCGTTTTTGTCCCCTGGGGGGACCCGGTTTAGTCCCTGGGGGCACCCTTTTTTTGTTCCCTGGGGGCAAACCCCGTTTTAGTCCAAAGGGGGCCCCCCTGTTTAAATCATGGGGGGACCCTGTTTAGTCCCTTTGGGGCCACCCTGTTTTCCCGGTCCATGGGGGCACCCTTTTTTTAGTTCCCTGGGGGGCCCCCTGTTTTAGTCCATGGGGCACCCTGTTTAGTCCATGGGGGCACCCTTTTAGTCCCCTGGGGGCACCCTGTTTGTCCATGGGGGGACCCTGTTTAGTCATGGGGCACCCCGTTTATTTCCCTTGGGGCCCCCCGTTTTTTCCCCTGGGGCCCCTGTTTAGTCCCCTGGGGCACCCTGGTTTTGTTTCCCTGGGGGCACCCGGGTTTAAATCCATGGGGGGACCCTGTTTAGTCCTTTGGGGGGACCCCGTTTGGCCAAAGGGGGCACCCTGTTTAGTCCTGGGGGCACCCCGTTTAGTCCATGGGGGGACCCCGTTTAGTCCCCTGGGGGCACCCTGTTTAGTCCATGGGGGCACCCTGTTTAGTCCATGGTCCATGGGGGCACCCTGTTTAGTCATGGGGGCACCCTGTTTAGTCCATGGGCCACCCTGTTTAGTCCATGGGGGCACCCTGTTTAGTCCATGGGCCACCCTGTTTAGTCCATGGGGGCACCCTGTTTAGTCCATGGGGGCACCCTGTTTAGGAAAGCTGTATGAGTGGATCCCCCCAAACATGTGAGACATACTCCATACATGGGCGGATAAGGCCCCTGTACAGAGCACGCAGTTACAGATTTATTCCTTTCAAAGGCCATGGTATGAAAAGAAACGATAAAAAACATGGATCACTTAAAGCCACGTATTCAGAATGCAATCACTTGCACAACACCCGATGTGTTGCCGCGAGGCCATCGTGGCGTGCAGAGACGACTTCGTGTGTGCTGACGAGGTACTGACCATCGTGCATAGCTACATGTATATAGATAATTAATGACCATCGTGCGTAGCTACATGTATATAGATAATTAATGACCATCGTGCATAGCTACATGTATATAGATAATTAATGACCATCGTGCGTAGTACATAGCTACATGTATATAGATAATTAATGACCATCGTGCATAGCTACATGTATATAGATAATTAATGACCATCGTGCGTAGTACATAGCTACATGTATATAGATAATTAATGACCATCGTACGTAGTACATAGCTACATGTATATAGATAATGTTCTGTAAATAAAGGTATATTTTGCTCACATTGCAATGATAATACTAATAATAAAAATAACGATAATAATGGTAATAATAATGACAATAATGATATCAATAATATAATAATATCAATAGTAATAATAATAATGATGATAATAGCAGAAGAGGGCGGGAGGCGGACCTGGAGCTAAACGACCACCTCATCTTACAAAAACTCAAAATTGTTGACAGCGCCTGGCCAATGAGGTGGCGGCGGTAATGTGGTGGTGAGGGAGAGGCGGGGCTCAGGGAGGCAGGGCACGGCGGCCAGCCAATGACCGGCCTCCTTAATGGGTGGGAACATTAGGTCTCGTCCAATGAGCCCGCCAGACCACACCCGCCCTTCCGCCTCAGGATGGGAAAGGCGAGGCGAAGGACTTCAAAAAGGGTGTGAAGGCCTTACCGGGATGCCCACAAATCGTAGAGAGTCTTAGTGCGGTGTGGCTCCTGGAACAGTGAACAGTGAAAATACGGCGCTTTGTGTCTAGTGCAAGGGAACTGAACTGAGGGCTTTAACACAGCTATTTGTTTGCCCAGTGATCTATCTATGCGAGTATAACTAATGAAAATGTTTTAGCATCCCAGGTGAAATAAACAAGGGAAGAGTTGACAAGTTTGTTAAAGAAGGAGACGAAGTTGAAGAGGACCTATGAAGCGAAACTAAACGACAAAGGTCACAGGAAGAAGAAGAAGAGTGTCGAGGAGACGCGTTCAGGTGGCCCCATGTTGATAGAGGCCATGACGGAGGTGGAGAAGATGGACCTGCGCCTGGCGTCCCGCGGCCCGGCGTCTGCCAAGTGTAAGTCTGGGGCCGCGATAAATAATATACAAAAGAATACAAAACACAAAATTCTATACAAAAAGCAATGCATATCTATTCAAACAAAACTAAAATATCGTTCTTTCCAAGTAGAGAGTAGGTAAAAATAATTAGCACTTAATGTAGTACCTAATCCCATAACACACATCTTTGTTCCGCGTGCCTGATGCTGCCACATGTTGTAATGGAGTTCGGGACTGTTATGGGCCGTATTATTTTCGGCCGTGTTCCAGTTAGGCCGTCACAACTTTCGGTCGTTTGGAGTTTAGGCCTTGAGATGTTTAGGCCGATGGAACGGTGAACACGGGGATAGCGAGAGCTGCTCGATACGTGATGCAAGATTCTCCGTTATGCTAATTATAATGATAATAACAATACTGATAATGTTAGGTGTACGAGGTTATTGCTTTGTCCCTTTTTCTCTCTCTAAAGTTATATCGCGCATGTATGGGGAATTTATAGGTTTACTGGGTTATTGCTTTCCCTTTTTTTCTCTCTAAAGTTACATCGCACGTGTATGGGAATTGCTGGCTGTGTTAAGGCATGAATATCACCCTTGCCATCAACACGATCCTTCAGTGCAGGACGGTGTGGCGATGCTGTGCTGGTATGTATACGATTAACTCAAAATCAGTGTACGAAACAACTAACAAAACCTGGGTACGAAACAACTCACAAAACCTGGGTACGAAACAACTCACAAAACCTGGGTACGAAACAACTAACAAAACCTGGGTACGAAACAACTAACAAAACCTGGGTACGAAACAACTAACAAAACCTGGGTACGAAACAACTAACAAAACCTGGGTACAAAACAACTAACAAAACCTGGGTACGAAACAACTAACAAAACCTGGGTACGAAACAACTCACAAAACCTGGGTACGAAACAACTAACAAAACCTGGGTACGAAACAACTAACACAACCTGGGTACGAAACAACTTGTGTACGAAACTCCCTGTAGCCAAGCCAATACACACTTAATAATGAGCTTCATGAGGGAAACACTGGCGTCACAAATATTCTGGTATATATATAGGTGTGTCGGGGGTCGAATATTGGCTGTGAGGTGCGTCCTTATGACTGCATACTGCATGAGTATCTATACTGCATGAGGTGACTGAAAGAGCAGGATTCTAAATGGAAAAAAAATACAAAATAACAGAAGTGATTTTGATAACTTTTCTTTCCTAAATTCGGAGGTGCGCAGATTGTGGGTAAAAGATTGATAAAAATATATTGTGACCTCTATATAAGAAGCTTTTATGTTGCACAGGCTGAATGAATCATATACTTAATTAAGGGCAAATCATGATATCACGCGAGAGGTGCATCAAGCGTGGCTGGGAAGATGATAAAAAGTTCAAAAGTGCGCGAATTTAGTGACATTCTGCCCGAAACACAAATAATTCTTTCAACTTCATCTGTGACTGGACATGTTAAAAATTCCTCAGCCCATCATGCGATAAATTAACTACAGGAACTACCACGTGTATGTCTCATGGCCTCTTGTAGCTTCCTTATTTTCTTATGTACTTATGTTCTTATTAAATTCTGAAGGAAATATGAGAGGAACACCCTAGCATAGATGTTGCCTTGACGCGGTGATCATTGCGCTCCTCTCTATGGTAATATCGCTCTTTAGTAGCAAGTCAGTCACACATATAAATACACAGGGAAACAAACACGGCCACTGCTCCATCCAGGTCACCACAAACACTGTCCATGTATCAATCACTGTATCTATTCTTGCAGTCAACTCTGGCAGGGTGGATTATTATTATGGACGCCCGGGATGGCTTGATCTTTGGAGCCTTATATATGTTTTCTGTATTATATTGCTCGACCAATTCTAATAATGATCTCTATAGCACACTAATCAGGGAGAGGGGAGAGAATCACTTAATCTTTGGAGCCTTATATATTTTTTTGTGTTATATTGCTGGACCGATTTTAATAATGATCTCTCTTGCACACTAATGAAAACCCCGATGGATGAGGTGGTGAATCAGCAGCCTGGCTCTTTAACCCTTGAGACCCAGAAAGTAATTTGTATTGTAATTTGGGTAACATTAGACGATTTTTAGTGACTATAAGCAATATTTTATGGATATGACCTGCTTAGTATCCTTGTCGACTAACTAATTTGGTATATTCAGTGACTTTTTCGTAATTTTATGGCTAACAACACACATTTTTTATAGGAAAGGAAAAATCTGGGCGTGAAGGGATTACACCACTGCTCCGTCTCTATGAATAATGTGTTGATTGGGAATGTTCTCCAAAAATACACAGACCTTAATTAATGCAACTATTACAACAGAAGAAGCAATTCCCTTTATATTTTCTTGTAATAGCCAAGAAAAGTTACTTCTGCATGGCTATCGTGCTGCACAAAATACATCATAGCTTTTCTCTATTTGGTGACAGTACATAAACTAGTAACGAACTTCACCGGTACTGCATTAGAAGAGTCACAGATACATTAGTGATCGTGCGGCAGTATTATATCAACATGCATTATTGAGGAGGTGATGTAATTACTTAATAGTTCTTGCGGTAATTATAAATCCTGCTGCCGCCTTACTAAATTAAGACAACACTCTTTCTCAATACACTTACTCATAATACACTTTTACTTAGTTACTTAAAATACCTTTCTCAATACTTCCTCTTTCTGCCTAACATACGCTACGCCTTCCACCACTGTTATATGAACCCGTACACCATTTAGATACACACAGCACGCACACACACACACACACACACACACACACACACACACACACACAACACACCACACACACACACACATACACATACACACACACACACACACACACACACACACACACATATAAATAAGCAGCAGCAGTGGCAGCCGATCCGCTTCCATCAGACCTCGTTGTGTCATTGTTTTTTAAGAGTGGCGTCAACAATAAGGTATCTGATCCCCTCATATATCTGTTGAGAGCTCACCCCTCGCCGCCTCCCCTCATATTCGGGGGCGGGGGGATATGAGGGGAGGGAATTAGGGGAGAGGGGAGAGCTTTCGGGTGCGCTTAGTATTCATAAACATTTGTATACTACTTAATAATATGAAGAATATATGAATGAGGGAGTTTTTTCTTTCTCTCTCTCTGTACTGTACTGTCTGTGGTGAAGTTGTAGACTGGAGATGGTATATTTCTTTCTTTCTTTCTCTCTCTCTCTCTCTCTCTCTCTCTCTCTCTCTCTCTCTCTCTCTCTCTCTCTCTCTCTCTCTCTCTCTCTCTCTCTCTCTTCTATGCCAATCTGTCACAAATACATCTCTCTCTCTCTCTCTCTCTCTCTCTCTCTCTCTCTCTCTCTCTCTCTCTCTCTCTCTCTCTCTCTCTTGTTGTGGCGTGCAATACGATGCCACTTAGGAAGATTATCAGGGTAAAGTGTGGCATATGTTTTCCCATGCTGCGGTGTGTGCCTCTCCTGTACCTCCTCTCCTTCCCTCCGCAGCGTGACGGCGGCGTACGAGCGATAATTAGTTTACAGTTACCCTCTCCCTTCCGGTTCGCGTGATTTTTAGTGGTAATTCATTTGGCGGTTCACGTGGCGCGTCAAGGAGGAATAACGCGTCTATGAAGGATGATTAACCCCTTCACACCCAGATCTTTCCTTTGCTATAAAAAATGGTCTGTTGTTAGCCATAAAACTACGAAAAAGTAACTAAATAAATCAAATTAGCTAATGGACAAGGATACTAAACAGGTCATATCTATAAAATATTGCTTATATTCATTAAAAATCGTTTAATGATAGCCAAATTACAATGGAAATTACGTTCTGGGTCTCAAGGGGTTAAATTGAAGAATGATTAGGGAGTTAGAGGGTGATGGGGGGCTATAGGGTGAGGGTGGGGCTATAGGGTAATGAGGTCCTCTTGATAGCTGAGAGGTGACCATGTTGTTAAGGTAATAGTGGCGTGATAAACAGAGGGCAGGCATATGTGACGAGGCGTGTGTGTGTTTAACCCCTTGAGGCCTAAACCATTTGTTCTCATTCACGTTTATCACCATTAGTAGACTTTGTGTGCCGCGCGTGTGTGTGTATGTGTATGTGTGTGTGTGTGTGTGTGTGTATGTGTGTGTGTGTGTATATGTGTGTGTGTGTGCACTAACGAATCACTCCTTGATCTACGGTGTCCGAAACTACACCCTACAGTTCCCTCCCCCCCGACACACACACACACACACAAACACACAGGTGATATGCGAAAGTTAGCGATCAAGTAAATGACGAGGAAAGGTCGAGGAGTTCCCAGGCCAAGAAGGTTAGGGAGGCAGGGAGGCAGGACCGCTAACTACCCTCTCCTCCCTTACCCTACACCTTCCCTTCCTCTGCCTTCCCCCTGCCTTCCCTTACCCTGCCTTCCCTCTCCCACCCTTCCCTGCATTACGATAACTAGTAACTATATACCCACTCCTCCCTTACCCTGCCTTCCCTTCCCCTGCCTTCCCTGCTTCATTCACCTTCATCATCCTATCAGCCACAAGTCACGTGACCGGAAGAGGCCAAAATGAGGCGGTGAGGAGGCTGTGTGATGAGTTAGTGATGTTGATGGACCACACACACCACCATCACCCCCACCATCACCACCATCACCACCCTCACCATCACCACCCCCACCATCACCACCATCACCCGACACTCTCCATACTGCTCAGGTGTAGGTTTTGATAGCACTGCCTTTACCAATAGCGATGATTAGGTGTCTGTTGCTGTGACTATGTGTTGTCAGACTATGCAAAAGACAAATGATAGCACATTCTTTGCTTCCAATACATCTATGCTAATTAACACTGCATCGCCGCTATCATTGGCGATCTATTCTTGTGGGTTGTGGTTGTGGGTGTGGGTGTGGTTGTGGTTGTGGTTTGTGGTTGTGGGTTGTGGTTGTGGTTGTGGTTGTGGGTTCTGGTTGTGGTTGTGGTTGTGGTTGTGGGTTCTGGTTGTGGGTGTGGTTGTGGTTGGTTGTGGCTTGTTATGAGCTTCGTTGAGCGTTGTTGTATCTTGGTATAGTTGCAGTAATAGGTTAATTATAATTGTTACTTGGTAGTGTGGCCGAGCAATGTCAGTCCTATAGAACACTTCTGATATTTAAAAATGGCACAAGTGTTCTAATGAGTGACATGCATAAACTTCCTTGGTCAGGCGCGTTATGATATTCCGTTCCTGGCCCTTCTTTCTCTCATCCTCCCTCTCTCTCTCATCTCTCTCATCCTCCTCCTCTCTCATCTTTATTCATTCTCTCTTCTTTCTCTCATCCGTGCATTGTTTCTCCCTCCTCAGGCCGCATCCTGTACGACATCCCGTGCAAGGTGTGTCAAGATCACTCCTCGGGGAAGCACTACGGCATCTTCGCCTGTGACGGGTGTGCGGGATTCTTCAAGGTGAGATTTAGCCCCGTTTTTCTTCAAGGTGAGATTTACCCCCTCTACCTCGCCTTACCTCTTTTTATCTTACCTATTTTACCTCCACCTAAACCCCTTTTTACCCTTTACCCCCGTCCCTCCCGCCATCCCCGCCCTGCTGGCCTCTGATTTCCCTGAATTAAGGTGTGAGAGGTGAGCTGTGATGCGTGATAGAGGAAAATCTAATGCTGAAAAAGTGTAGAGTAGACGAAAACAGCATCCACACATACACACGCACATGCACGCACACGCAAACGCACGCACCAATATTGACAGCCAATATAACACAAGAGGTAATAATTCTAATCTGCAATGTCCAAGATTCCATGCACACAACTCTTGATTGCATTCATTTACAGTGAAATTCGTCTAAAAAATAACAAATAACAAACATTTTTACGGTTTCTTAAGTAATGATCTCAAAAATGTTCCTCAAGTGTTGTATCTATAGTTATGTTCTCGATGTTCCTTAATGTTCCCAAAATCTATGAACGCTTTCTGTAGCTATCCCTTCTTGATCTATATGTTCTCTGCATGGTCCCTTCTTGATTTATATGTTCTCTGCATGGTCCCTTCTTGATTTATATGTTCTCTGCAGGGTCCCTTCTTGATCTATATGTTCTCTGCAGGGTCCCTTCTTGATTTATATGTTCTCTGCAGGGTCCCTTCTTGATCTATATGTTCTCTGCAGGGTCCCTTCTTGATCTATATGTTCTCTGCATGGTCCCTTCTTGATCTGTATGTTCTCTGCATGGTCCCTTCTTGATCTATATGTTCTCTGCATGGTCCCTTCTTGATCTATATGTTCTCTGCATGGTCCCTTCTTGATCTATATGTTCTCTGCATGGTCCCTTCTTGATCTATATGTTCTCTGCATGGTCCCTTCTTGATCTATATGTTCTCTGCATGGTCCCTTCTTGATCTGTATGTTCTCTGCAGGGTCCCTTCTTGATCTATATGTTCTCTGCATGGTCCCTTCTTGATTTATATGTTCTCTGCATGGTCCCTTCTTGATCTATATTTTCTCTGCAGGGTCCCTTCTTGATCTATATGTTCTCTGCATGGTCCCTTCTTGATCTATATGTTCTCTGCAGGGTCCCTTCTTGATCTATATGTTCTCTGCAGGGTCCCTTCTTGATCTATATGTTCTCTGCATGGTCCCTTCTTGATTTATATGTTCTCTGCAGGGTCCCTTCTTGATCTATATGTTCTCTGCATGGTCCCTTCTTGATTTATATGTTCTCTGCAGGGTCCCTTCTTGATCTATATGTTCTCTGCATGGTCCCTTCTTGATTTATATGTTCTCTGCAGGGTCCCTTCTTGATCTATATGTTCTCTGCATGGTCCCTTCTTGATTTATATGTTCTCTGCATGGTCCCTTCTTGATCTGTATGTTCTCTGCAGGGTCCCTTCTTGATCTATATGTTCTGTGCATGGTCTCCCTGATGCGAATTGTTTGTCTTGCATCTATACTATACCTAATGTTCTCCATGTTCCTTAATGTTCCCAATATCTATCTATGCACGCTTTTTATATATATAGCTATCCCTTCGTGATATATCCCGTCGTGTACTTTAATTCATTTCCTCATGTATGTATATCATGTGGTTGTTTACTTTTTTTCCTGTATGCCTTCGGGTGAGAATGAAATGATTACTATTATTATTATTATATGTTCTCTGGTCTCTCTGACGCGGATTGTTTCTCTTCTTTCCCCAGAGATCCATCAGGCGGCAGCGTCAGTACGTGTGCAAGAACAAGGCGGAGGGCGGCTGCGTGGTGGACAAGACGCACCGCAACCAGTGCCGCTCCTGCCGCCTCACCAAGTGTGTGCAGGCCGGCATGAACAAGGACGGTGAGTGAGGGGACGCACGAGGGGAAATAGAGGGGACTGACACGAG
Organism: Chionoecetes opilio; assembly: GCA_016584305.1. Lineage (NCBI taxonomy): Eukaryota > Metazoa > Arthropoda > Malacostraca > Decapoda > Majidae > Chionoecetes > Chionoecetes opilio. The sequence continues at coordinate 399,433 of JACEEZ010004305.1, read as the reverse complement.
GGGATAGAGTGAGGGGACTAACACGAAGGGATAGAGTGAGGGGACTAGCACAAGGGGATAGAGTGAGGGGACTAACACGAAGGGATAGAGTGAGGGGACTAGCACAAGGGGATAGAGTGAGGGGACTATAGCGTGAGGGGATACCGTGAGGGGTCTAGCTAGAGGGGACTAGCGTGAAGGGCGCCTGACATAATGTGAGGGATTTAAAGAGTAAAGTGCTAAAGATTAACCCCTTCACGCCCAAATCTTTCCTTTGCTATAAAAAATCGTCTGTTGTCGAGCCATAAAATTACGAAAAGTAACTGAATATACCGAATTAGTTAGTCGATAAGGATACTAAACAGGTCATATCTATTAAATATTGCTTATAGTCACTGAAAATCGTCTAATGGTACCCAAATAACAATGGAAATTACGCTCTGGGTCTCAAGGGGTTAGGGGATTGTGTGGAGGGGAATGACAGGCGGGTGGGATAAGGGATGGCAGTGAAATAATGTAAGATGATTATTATTATGATTTATAAGCGAATAAAGAACAGATCTGACGGACACGTAAAATACAAAAAGTGGAAATAGGTGGAAAACAACAACTCTATCTAGTATTGTGGAAATAGGTGGAAAACAACAACTCTATCTAGTATTGTGGAAATAGATGGAACACAACAACTCTATCTAGTATTGTGGAAATAGGTGGAAAACAACAACTCTATCTAGTATTGTGGAAATAGGTGGAACACAACAACTCTATCTAGTATTGTGGAAATAAGTGGAAAACAACAACTCTATCTAGTATTGTGGAAATAGGTGGAAAACAACAACTCTATCTAGTATTGTGGAAATAGATGGAACACAACAACTCTATCTAGTATTGTGGAAATAGGTGGAAAACAACAACTCTATCTAGTATTGTGGAAATAGGTGGAACACAACAACTCTATCTAGTATTGTGGAAATAGGCGGAAAACAACAACTCTATCTATAGTATTGTGGAAATAGGTGGAAAACAACAACTATCTAGTATTGTGGAAATAGGTGGAAAACAACAACTCTATCTAGTATTGTGGAAATAGGTGGAAAACAACAACTATCTAGTATTGTGGAAATAGGTGGAAAACAACAACTCTATCTAGTATTGTGGAAATAGGTGGAAAACAACAACTCTATCTAGTATTGTGGAAATAGGTGGAAAACAACAACTCTATCTAGTATTCAAGTCAACGTTTAATTTTTCTAGTAATTATGTCAACGTTCAATCAGTCAATGTGAGATTTATTTTGTTCTCGAAGGAAAACTTATATGTAACAGGAACTACCACGTGTAGGTCTCGCGGCCTCTTGTAGCTTCCTTATTTTCTTATGTTCTTATGTTAAGGAGACTAGTGACAACTGTGAGGGAGAGAGAGGCTGTGTGGGGAATATTTGTTTTGGGGGTGATGGTGTGTGAGAGTGTGGGTCCCGCCAGAGAGAGAGAGAGAGAGAGAGAAAGAGAGAGAGAGGAGACCACTTGGATGCGTCGTGTTGGTTCAGCCACCTACTGCACGTGTCTGTCTCCTTGTCACTGCCTTTTGCCGCCACTTTCCCACCGCTACCCCGCCTGCCTCCCCCCCTGCCCCCCCCACTCACCCCCCTTCCCCTCTCGCCACCACCTAACCAAGCCCTAACCAAGCCCCTGCCTATGTTATCCTTGCCTCTCACTCCACTATTCATGCTGTATTTTTTTCACTCATTCAATCCTCGTTTTTTAGTTCGTCGTTCTCATTATCCGTTCTCTCTCTTGCGTTCTAATTATTCGTTCTCTCTCTCTCTCTCTCTCTCTCTCTCTCTCTCTCTCTCTCTCTCTCTCTCTCCTCTCTCTCTCTCTCTCTCTCTCTCTCTCTTGTCTTAATTATGTTTTGTATGTCACTCACTTTCCATGCAAATACGTAAAATAGCACAAGATTTTTACGTATATTTTTTTTTAGTCACTCCAAATTATCTGATCAAAGATTCGATAATTACCAACTGTCCCCCTCCCTCTCTCTCTCTCTCTCTCTCTCTCTCTCTCTCTCTCTCTCTCTCTCTCTCTCTCTCTCTCTCTCTCTCTCTCTCTCTCTCTCTCTTCTCTCTCTCTCTCTCTCTCTCTCTCTCTCTCTCTCTCTCTCTCTCTCTCTCTCTCTCTCATCATAGCGCTAAACGTTATCTTTATTAATTTTTATCACTGCTGAGCTCCCTGTGTTTCTCCAGGTTCGATAATGAATACTTAAGCTGACCATAAAAACCTGTGAATTAAATAGACTTACCTGCATCTGTTAGTGTCACGGATGAGGCACAGCGGCGCGGCGACATCTCCTCCGTCAGTCCGTCTGAAAAGAAAATAATACACATGATATTCTTGTGACTTTTTCGAAATGTCTGTTTTTGGCTCTTGAGTAGAAAATCAAGTATTATGTATTGCGGCATCTCTCTCTCTCTCTCTCTATCTTTTTTTTCTCTTTTTCTGTCTGTCTCTCTTTTTTTTCTCTCTAAAAGTTCTCTCTCTCTCTCTTTTTGTCTGTCTCTCTTTCTCTTTTTTTCTCTCTTAAAGTTCTCTCTCTCTCCCTTTTTTTCTGTCTGTCTCTTTTTTTCTCTCTAAAAGTTCTCTCTCTCTCTCTCTCTCTCTCGCTCTCGCTCTCGCTCTCGCTCTCGCTCTCGCTCTCGCTCTCGCTCTCGCTCTCTCTCTCTCTCTCTCTCTCTCTCTCTCTCGCTCTCTCTCTCTCTCAACCACCCTCTGGCCTGCCCTGCACAGCGACCGTTGAAGAGAGCAGCCTCCCTCACCTCCCCTCACCCCCCGCCGCCGCCACCACCCTACAATTACCCCAGACACGCCGTGGGGAGTCGGCCGAGAGCCCCGCACTGCCACTGCCCCGGCCCAAGGCAGCCTCAGGGTATATAGCGTTAGCAGCCGTGTAATTGTATCCCATTGAAAATTCATGTAGTTTGGTGCATACGATAACTTCTCTCTCTTTGATGCGAACGTCGTGGTGGTTGTTACGTCGTAGCACCCGAAGCTCGTTGGTTGCCCCGCCCCCGTGACAGCTCCATAAAGGCCTGTAAGTGGCAGCGAGTCCTGGATCCGGGTCGTGTTACGGGATGCCGCCACTATCAGCCCAGAGTAACTAGAGAGGGAGGAAAATAGAAGGGGAAGGAGAAAGAGAGGGAAAAGGCAGAATACAAGCTGTCCACACCCACTTCAAGAAGCCTCAACAGCACTGTCAACCAACTTACTGCTGCCAGCGAACAATCCTGACGTTATGTTCCCCTCCTATACATGAGGCTCGCCCTATAGTCCCATCCCTATAGAAAGCCTCCATTGCGTAGCGGCACAAAGACTGGTAACACAGCGTAACGATATATCCCGGTGGGGTTTACGTGTCCTTGGCGCCTCTTCTCGTGTCGCGCCCAACAAACCATCAAGTCACTGAATACCTGCGATCAACCGTCTCAGCTCGGCATGACATTCCCTCGTCCACTCTTATCCTCTCAATGGACTCTCCTCTCCTCTCCTCTCTACCCTTAGCATCGTCTTTAGCTACGTATAAGCGTCTTGATAAACTTCCTGAGGCTTACATGATAACGTTTATAGTCGATTTTTTTTAACGAGGTGAAAAATCCTGACCCCTTGCTGCTTACTCACTGATATTTGATGCCAGGAGAAGGGAATACTACGGGTTTTCTAAATTTCAGCTGTGTTTGATCATAGTTAACCATATTATCAGGTAAATATAGGCATCATTTTAAGCATGAACCTTAAAATAGAATGGAATTTTCGACTCGTAAAAAAAAGAAGACTATATATAGGAGTACTGTGTTACGTCGCATCATAACCGGGGATTTAACACTAATAACAGGGCGAGCTAAGTCACCGCTATACCATGAATCACAACCACGCACTCCTGTCTTCAGTCTACGTTCACACGCCCTCCACACGACCCGCAGGTTCCCAGAGTGGCGAGAAGAATAGAGAGATTTCAAGATTATTTTCAAAAGCGCTGCTCCTAGCTTTTTGGGGAGGGAGACGAGGAGGGCAGAGAGAAGGGCGGGGTCACTGCTTACCCGTCACAACAGGCGCCCCCTTCTCTCTCTCTCTCTCTCTCTCTCTCTCTCTCTCTCTCTCTCTCTCTCTCTCTCTCTCTCTCTCTCTCTCTCTCTCTCTCTCTCTCTCTCTCTCTCTCTCTCTCTCTCTCTCTCTTTCTCTCTTTCTCTCTCTCAAACACTGGTCGAATTTTCATACCATTAAGTAATAAAGTTAAATATGGTTTTCAAGCTCGAGGTTTCGCATCAAACTGGTTCGCGCTGCTAAATGCCCATGGTCATCACAGAAGCGTTTTCAGAGGCCAGGTCCTCGCCACTTAGCGTCAGGGACACGATGGGTCTTAGAGATCTTCAGAGCCGCTCTATAAGAGTTTTTTTTTAAACAATTTACAGTTGATCTGTGGCGCTTACTTCTTTGATCTGGAGAAGGTAGAAGTTTTAGCATTGGAGGTTAATTCTGAGCTTTATATAATATTAAAGTACTTGTAAAATAACCTCCCTCTGAAAATATACAAATGTACAGACTCGCAATACTACATAAGCAAATTATTAGTGTATACGTATATGGTATAGCATGATTTCATTGCATATTTTGTAGTTTTTCAAAGTTTCCAATATGTGATAACTCGTCGTTCCTTCAAGGAGTGCTCGGCTGACTCAAAGTAACTAAGACCTTAACTGTCTCTAACTAATAAAGTAACTAAGAACTGTCTCTGGTACTCCGGGCTGACTCTGCCGTGTTTCTCCCCACAGCCGTGCAGCACGAGCGAGGGCCGCGCAACTCCACCCTCCGGCGACAGATGGCGCTTTACTTCAAAGACCCGAGCCCAGAGGCGTCTCGACGCCCTCCTCGCCCCCGCAGCCCCCTCACCCCGCCACACCCCGTCACCACTCGCTCACCCCCCACCAGCATCCCCCACCTCCCATCCCTCCCCTCCCTGGCCGTCAGTACAGCCCTGAGTCTCCCCTTCCCCCCTCTACCCCATCCTCTCCCTGCACCGCCTCTGCCCTCATCGTTAGGTCTGAAGATGGCCCTCCCGCCGCGTCCCCACCCCAGCACCCTCGCCGACCTGCAGTCCAGGCCCCCGCACGAGCTGTTGGATCGCATGCACCTCCTCACGTCCAGGGCGACCACGCTGCTCGCGCCCACGCCAAAGGTATGTGTGTGTGTGTGTGTGGTTGTTGTGTATATCTGCCAATTTAGCTTTAATGGACTTCACAAGCAGGTGATTTGCCCCTCGGAATTTAACACAACCTCAACTTTTCGTGAATATGAATCCAAGTTTTCATTTAAATTTTCTTTACATTACTCAAACACTTTATTGAAGACAAAAAAAACTCAACATTTTTCTACTTCTATCCTTATTTCGCACTATTACTATTATCGTCATACAATAAAGTTCTTCAGTCCAGCTACGAGAACGCTTTGTGTACTTCCTCTCAAGCAAGGCCAAAGAAAAGTCTATTCCCTTAGCCTTTCCTCACAAGCGCCATTCCCTCCCCCCCTCACCGCCCCTCCTCCCCCCCCAGTACCCTCACGAGCTGGCCCTCCCCATCATCACCTCGGCGGACACCGTGTGTGAGACCGCCGCGCGCCTCCTCTTCATGAACGTGCGCTGGGCCAAGCACCTGCCCGCCTACACCGCCCTGCCCTTCAGAGACCAGGTGAGGTGATGTCCTGAATGCAACAGGTGAACAGCTACTTTGGGGCCAACCACCTCAGCCCTCAAAGAAAAAAAAATTGCCTACAAGCGCTATAGGCTCCAACGTAAAAAACAACAACAACAAAAATGTTTTAAGAGGGTGTCTTCAGCATCTCATTACATGTCTGGAGATATATTCCATTATATGAACAAAAGCTATAACCTACAAATGTATCGATGTATACATTTGCTGTGCAGCTGTGTGTGGTTGTGCATTCTAAATACGAGTATGTAGATAAAGTGTTTTCCAAATGGACAGTAAATGATCTATTTGCCTATTCGGTTTATTAATTCATTATTATTTTCTGTATAAACTACATTTTGCCTTATAGAATATCTCATATTCTTTATTCACATCGAAAACATTGGGGATTTAACAGCCTTTCCTCCCTGCCACAGCTGTGTCTGCTAGAGGAGGGCTGGAGGGAACTGTTCGTCCTGTCAGCCGCCCAGTTCCTCCTGCCCGTGGAGGCCGGGCCCTTGCTGGCTGCCTCGGGCCTCAGCCGGGAGCCCACAGAGCGTCTCCTTCCCATCCTGCAGGACATCAAGCTCTTCCAGGACATCCTCGTCAAGTTCAAGGCGATGTGTGTTGACCCCACCGAGTACGCGTGCCTCAAGGCCATCGTGCTCTTCAAGACAGGTGGGTGTTGGGCGGACAGAGAGACTGATGATGATGATAGTAGTAGTAATGATTTCCGTGACAGTATACAGTACCATTAACCCCTTCACGCCCAGATCTTTCCTTTGCTATTAAAAATTGTATGTTGTCGAGCCATAAAATTAAGAAAAGTTACTGAATATAGCAAATTAATTAGTGGACAGGGATACTAAACAGGTCATATCTATAAAATATTGCATATATTCACTAAAAATTGTCTAATGGTACCCAAATTACAATGGAAATCACGTTCTGGGTCTCAAGGGGTTAAGCTCACCAGCAATACAATATAATGACAAGAACCCTTTGAGGTACCCATCAGGGACTAGTGTGACAATGTTGATGCCATGACAGCGAGGAGTGTATGGGGACAGGGTGATAACAAGGTTCTTTCCCCGCGTCTTGGCAGTGTGGGAGGGCGGTGACGGCGAGGCCCGGGGTCTGAGGGACTTGCCTGCCGTAGCGGCGCTGCAGGACCAGGCTCAGCTCACCCTCAACAAGTACATCACCACCGCCTACCCGACGCAGCCCTTCAGGTGGGTACCGGGAGAGGAAGGGTAGGCCTTGCCGAGGGGAGGGGAGGGGGGTGGTGCAGGGGGAATCAGCCTTGCCATCAGCGTGGGGGGAAATAATAGCTACTTTTCTTCTGAGTTTCCCGTCAACACAATGACACTGTAACGAAAATATGTGCAACAACAACAGTAATAACACGACTATTACTGTTTATACTAGTACAAGACCACCATTACCATCAACAACAGAAGCTAAAATAACAGCAATAACAACACCTAATAGCCGCTGCGTCATAATATTGCCCTTAACACGTAAAATGATATATACCTTCGCTCAACGGTATGCTGAGTCTGCAGTTCATGACTTTCTCCTGACACAACACACACACACACACACACACACACAACACACACACACACACACACACGCACACACACACAGACACACACACACACACACATCCCGATCAGATCAGTGGTTGGGACAGACAGTGGTTTGGTTCATACATTCAAACTGAGCGTCAACATAAAGCTCACACCAGCCCCGCCAGCCAGCAAGACAGTTACCAGAGTTACCATTCTTGCGTCACACAATGTTGTTCCTCCCTGCAGGTTTGGGAAGCTGCTGCTGCTGCTGCCGTCACTACGCGCCGTGGGTGCGCGCACGATCGAGGAACTCTTCTTCAGGCGCACCATCGGCTCCATCTCTATTGAGCGGATCATCTGCGACATGTACAAGGCAGCGGACTTCTGATACACGCCCACCACGCCCTTACTCCGCCCAGCCGCCCGCCGCCCTGCCGAGCCTCGCTGCACAGCTTCAGGCTAACCAAAAAACGCCCGTGTGATTCTACTTTCTCATAACATTCCCAATGAAATCACTATATTTTTTGTATATATGTGTTCACGATTAAACGAATTTATGTACACAAATTTAGATGTATTTTTATAGTTTGTTATTTGGTGTTGTTGGTTGCCACGCCGCGACGCTTCCAAGCAATGGGCGCACCTCGGGCTGTCACCACACACACACACACACACACACACACACACACACACACACACACACACACACACACACACCAAGATAACACAAGACAGACGTGCTGCTGACCTTGTATCGGAGGAGCCAGAAATCATGATGCTGACGCCAGGGTACGTCAGCATAGATATATTAGAAACTTAATGTAAATATTGTTGAAAATATTTGTGTTTGATTATGATTAAGCGTATGGATGAAGAAAAATATATATTCACTGTATTTGTATTACTTAAAAACGAATGATTGGATTGAAAATAATAAAGCACTTTATATTTATATCTTTACATGGTGGTTTGCATTCACCCTAAAATGGAAACATGATATCAAACAGAAAGTAAACAATAATTAACAGCCAGTAAAATAATTTGAGAATAAACTTCAGTGGTCTGTGAAGGAAAAAAAGATGTAACAATGAAAACTTGAATAAACAGCAAAGTGTCTATACCAAAACAGTTCGAAGGTGACAGATCACGGTGGATGATTAACACCTCGTCAGGAATCCCTTTTCCGCCTTGTACAAGAAAATCGAGCTTTTTTTACATACAGACACACAGGCTCAGTGGTCTAGGAGCACGCCTGACCATTCTGTGGTTGCGCGTTCGATCTTCGATTGCTCCCGGGGATCTTTCACAGAGAAATGCGGGCTGTTACCCCTTGAACAAGAGGTTGGGGTGTGTATGAAGTGTGAGGTGCGAGCTATACCTACAGATTGGTCTCTATGAGCTCTATGCTCTTGCCGGAATGGTCACATATGGATATTGCGTGTGCAGCGCATGATCAGGCCGTGGGTGAATCACACACAAAGAGAAAGAGAGAGAGAGAGAGAGAGAGAGAGAGAGAGAGAGAGAGAGAGAGAGAGAGAGAGAGAGAGAGAGAGAGAGAGAGAGAGAGAGAGAAGAGAGAGAGAGAGAGAGGAGAGAGAGAGAGGGGGGGGGAGGAGCATAATTTGGTGTGTGTGTGTGTGTCCTTATCTCATCGGGTGGATACAGTTCTCCACACAAGTGAGGAGGAGGAGGAGGGCGCGGAGGAGTTGTGGAGAGGGCGGGAGTGTCCTATTTAAGAGCCTCCCGCCCCCTCCCTGCCCTCTCCCGCCCCACAAAAGCCCCGGACGACCATGTTTATTCAGCCGACGCTTTTGTTTCGTCAGGAGGACTCGACAAGCGGACTGGACATCACTCGAAAAAAAGGAGAGATTAAAAAAAGAGTGAGAGAGTTAGTGAAAGAGGGAGAGAGAAAGAGGAGTCTGTAAGTCCCCTTCAGCGTGATGAGAGTCGCTGAGAGGCGTATTATGCTCTAAAACTGTCATTATTTCGCGGATGAATGGCTTTCCTTCAGTCAGGATCAACAATAGCATCCTTCCAGTCCAACTCCTTTTAATAATAATTCCGGTGGTGTGTTTACATCAGGACGCGCCCGCCAGACAGCCCACAGCCCCGCCAGACAGCCCACAGCCCCGCCAGACAGCCCACAGCCCCGCCAGACAGCCCACAGCCCCGCCACTCCTATACAGTGTACCGGTGGCCGCGAGGGGCGCTCTGTTGCCTCACAATAATGGCAATGTTATTATATGTCGGATCTGTGTTTTTGCATCATCTGCCGCTGGTGTTCGCCTCGCCGTCCCTCCCCGAAGGCTCACACACGGGGGAAGGGCAACGAAGGGAACGCCTAATTGAACCGTAACGCTGAGCCGACCGGTAATGCCATGTTTTCTTAGACGGTTGCCAAGAGGTCATTTATCCACCTGCGCTCCGTACCAAAGACCCTACAAGCTCTTTTGGCTTTTGGTGCAGGGTCTTTGCTCCGTACACGTTAACCGAACTGCGGTGTGTCAACAGCTTATTTCTTTATCCCCTATGACGGCAGTGATGGCCAGTGGAGGCGGCCGAGCGGCTGATGACGTGGCGTGACAGGTATCGCTACGTGATGGAGGCATCCCGGGGTAGACAACCAATGGTAACGACAGTGCAGCGACGACAATGACAGATGTAACTTCGAGGGGCATGGCAAATCTAGTCCAAGACAGGAGAGCTGCAAGGATTAAGAGTGAGACAAAAGTGTTCCTGCTCAACTAGTCAGACATGCACCAATCGTGTGCAAATGGCTGCTCGTTACATGGACAGACGGTATACATATATAGAAGCACCAGTAACACATTCTTTGAGCGCTGCCGGCCGCTTTTCACCACCAAGGAGCATTGACAGGCAGGCACCAGTGATGACTATTGACATGGCCATCAGTGAAGACCTCAGTGCCCATGAAAGGATGCTGTTGCCGCGCCGGAAGCATCATCATCATCATCAGCAGCAGCATCGACAAAACCAGATCTTCCATGCACCGGAAACACTCCCACGGCTGATGCAGTTGAATGCCACCACTTTTTTGCCTTGTCACTCACAATCACGTTGATATCACCATAAAGATTCAACTGAAATCCCTCTTCTCTTCAACATCCCTCCTTCTCTCTCTCTCTCTGAACACACACACACACACACACACACACACACACACACACAAGTATGCAGGCTCCCATTCACGCAGCTCAAGACCAACACACCTTCGAACCCGCCGAGCCAATCGCGGTACCCGTCCCCCTTCTCCCCGCGCCAGCTTGTTTGGTCTCTAAGCGACTCGAGTGTACCTTTCGGCTTAGTCAAGTAAAAAGTCCATTGGAAGACGCTTTTGTGGTTCCCGTTTAACTTCATAGCTTCCTTTTGGTTTGGGGGTTTGGGGAGTACGGAGAGAGAGAAGGAGAAGAGCGAGAGAGAGGGAGAGAGAGAGAGATAGGGGGTATGAGGGAGGGAGGTGAGGCGTGGTGGGGAGACTGAAGGATGTTTGAGGAAAGGTGGGGACAAGGGAAGGTGGGTGGAGGAGGAGAGGAAGACGAGGGAGGGAATATGATGGAGGGGGGAGGGAGGGTAGAGGCTCGTCGACCATACAGCTTCATACACCCTACAAAGTCTATTGAAGTCTGAGTCCCTTTTCCTTCCCTCCCCGCAGCGGCCGCCTAATTATCGACTACAATTCAGTTTTTGATTATTTCTCACAAGGTCAGAGCGGTATATAGTGAGGGGAGGATGGGGGAGGGGAGGGGGGTGAGGGGGGGGGAAGGGGTAGGGAGGAAGGCAGGGTAAGGAGGCATGTTTTTTCGAGGTAAGAAAGTTGATATATACATTTTCATGATAAATTGTGTGTGTATTTACCTAGTTGTATTTACCATATATAGAGTTGTGATATAGGGGAAATTACTTACACTCGTGGGGTCCCGTCTCAATGGGTGGTATCTTCGCTTTAAAAACATGTATTCTTTTGGCATCTATAATTTCACTGTCCCGGGTGTTTCACATATCAATGCACCGATAGGGAAAACTGCATTGATTGTGTGTGTGTGTGTGTGGTGTGCGTGTGCGTGTGCGTGTGCGTGTGCGTGTGCGTGTGCGTGTGTGTGTGTGTGTGCGTGTGTGTGTGTGTGTGTGTGTGTGTCGTGTAGACGTATACGATCACGAGGATTACCGGGTCTGAGCACAACACAAGAAGCCGCCTTAACACGTGTTGGTAATCTTCTCGGTGACTGGCGGAGCATGAAAAATATGATGTTGTCTGAATATCAAAATACAGCATCTCAAAAACTTAAAAAATCTTGTATATTTCCCATTTCTTATCCATTTAAAGAACACCTCAAATCATATCGTAATACCTTGAAAAAACAAAACAAAACAAAAACAAAAAATATCTGCGTTCACCATAGGACAGGATATATACACGTAGGCGTATATATGGTATCAAGGCCTCTATATTCTAAGTATAGGTCTTGATATATAGGTCTTGGATGGTATAATATAATGTGATCCCTTGCTAAAAGTAGAATATTGCGCACTACATTTTTTAAAGTCTCTATTACTGTGATGCTTCATTGCTGTGAACTTAAATCTAGGTTTAGGGGTCGAGTAGTATGTCAGGAACCTAAATCCACTCTATGATAGGCGTAAAAACAGGCGTCGTGTTCGGTACTTCGCGGGTCTTCACGAATGAATCATCTACTATTACCAACGTTGTAAAGGGAAAACGAAAGGAGCTCAGGCAGAGTCTAAAAAACATAACGTAGCAATGAAATTAATGAAAACCAATGCATGAGTTAAACAAAGCAATGAAAACAATGACAAAACAACATATCCATAAGCAGTTAGCAGTAGTTGTCATGTTTCAATAATTTCCATGACCTTTCCTCATTCTACTGATCCCAAATGCTTCAAAGTCACACTAAAATCGAAGTTACTGTAATTATCCAACTGCACAGACGGAAGGACTTGCAACTCCCGCGAGGATGTTGATGGACGTGTAACAGGGGTTTTGTGGTAGGTATAGGAGTCTGGATGGTGATGTGAGGCGCCGCTGAGTGTCCGGGTCTGGTTAAGATGCGAGAGCGGCCAACCGGAAAAGGGTCTGAGGCTTCCATGGCGGGGCGGCGGCGCGGGAAATGCTCCTGTCCGGCTGTCGAGGTGCGTCCTGTGCTTTCCCTTCTTTACTTCCTTCACTCCATTACTCCTTCTGCTCTGCCTTCACTCCTTCTTTCTCTCCTTTCCTTCTTCAGTCATTCTTTCTTCTCCTCCCCGCGTTCCTTCCTTCTTTCTCTTCCTCTTATTACTCCTTCTGCTCTGCCTTCACTCCTTCTTTATCTTCCTCTCCGCCTGCATTCCTTATTTCTACTCCTCCCTTCCTTTACTCCTTCTTTCTCTTCCTCCCCTTCACTCCTTCTTTATCTTCCTCCTCGCCTTCACTCCTACTTTTTCTTCCTTTTTCTCCTATTACTCCTTCTTTTTCTCCTCTTCCTTCCATTACTCTTCTTCCCTGCCTTCACTCCTTCTTTCTTTTCCTCCCTGGCTTCACTCCTTTTTCTCCTCTTCCTCTTATTACTCCTTCTGCCCTACCTTCATTCCTTCTTTCTCTTCTGCCCCTCTTTCACTCCTTCTTTCTCCTCCTCCCTGCCTTCACTCCTTTTTCTTCCTCTTCCTTCTATTACTCCTTCTGCCCTGCCTTCACTTCTTTCTCTTCCTCCTGCCTTCATTCCTTATTTCTCTTCCTCCCTGTCCTCCCTTTCACTCCCTCACTGATAGACCGCAAATATTTTCACATCAATCTTTTATTAGTATGTTACTCCAAACTTCCTTCCATCTGTTATTGCTCTGTTTGTTTACTATATTTCCTTCCCTCATGCAACTTTTCCTTCCTTCCATTCAACAGGTGAGAGAGAGAGAGAGAGAGAGCGAGAGCGAGAGCGAGAGCGAGAGCGAGAGCGAGAGCGAGAGAGAGAGAGAGAGAGAGAGAGAGAGAGAGAGAGAGAGAGAGGAGAGAGAGAGAGAGAGAGAGAGAGAGAGAGAGAGAGAAGCGAGAGAGGAGAGAGAGAGAGAGAGAGAGAGAGAGGGGGGTGGGTGGGGGTGTCCTGTCTCAGTGGATCTCATAACCTGTCCTCATACACCTGGTTCAGCGTGTGTCTGTGTTCCCTTTGTGTCGTGGAGGCGGTGTAAGGACCCAACACTCCTTCCTCTCCTCACAATACACGTCCTATACTCTTGACCTTGGGGCCGGAATCACACTCATCACTCTCCTCTCATATGCTGGTTTAACATGGCAATATTCCTCCCCTCCCCCCCTACACGCACTACATCCAGCCTTACAGGAGTGAACGACTGCCCATCTGAGCTACTATATCAGGATTTCGAGGGCATAACACCTCACTCATGAAAACGAAGCCCGATTTGCATGTACAGTGTTGTGGTCATCGCAGTATTCATCATCAATCATCATCACCATCGTTATAAACAGGAATACAAACAAAACTGCGGCAACAACTACGTATACAAAAAGAAACGAAAATTATAGTGACGAAACATTTGCCTAACAACCTCAATCACAAGCCCACGTATTATTGATGTGATGATTTCAGTACAAAATTAAGACAGGAGGAAGAGGAAGAGGAAGATAAAGGGAAGGATGCAGGACAAATAAGAAAAGGAAGGAGAAATATAATAGATGAAAATAAATGAAATAAATAAATAAATAAATGAAATAGAAATAGATAGAGGGCGGAATAGAGGTATGCTCATAGAGGGTTCGATTCACAGTACACTCTTAGAAAAGAAGGGTAGGAAAAGGGTAGAAAAAGGGTGTTTGTAGTGATGAAATACTACTACCCTTTTTCTACCCTTACAAATATACCCTTTTCTAACCCCAAATATACCCTTTTCCAACCCTCTCGTCTAAAAAGGGTAAATAAAGGGTAGATGAAGGGTATAAACGGCAGCATCTACCCTCCAGCTTGGACATAGGGCATAAAAAGGGTAGTGATGGTGCGATGTAACAATTCGACCCTTAATATACCCCTTATTTCTGAGTGTGTAGTGGTGGACGCAACGCTATCACAACAAACCGTCTAAAAAAGCAAGCTCGACTAACCATCTATCTATTAACAGTCTATTGATCAAGTAAAAAAGGACCCAAGATGATGCCTGCACGTGCAAACCCTCGACTGTTTAGAAGGCGCTTTGGGACCGTATTTACCATCGTCCTGACCACATCCACACAGTAACGGGAGAAAAAAACCACGTATACACAAACACAACCATGAATCTACCACTTGTATTACATGACCCAAGTGTGCATAGGTATATACACGTGCATACAAAACTGACGGGACTGGAGCCATAGAAGGAACAACTGTGCAAAGCTTGGCCGTGTTTGCTAATCTTTATAACGCAGGACTGCAAGTTGTAGGGGAGAGGATAGTGGGAGAGAAGGTGGGGAGATGCGAGGAGGAACATGCAGGTGTATAGGAATGACGGTCTGAATGGAGGGGGGGGGGGGGGGAGAAGAGAGAGAGAGAGAGAGAGAGAGAGAGAGAGAGAGAGAGAGGGGAGAGAGAGAGAGAGAGGAGAGAGAGAGAGGAGAGAGAGAGAGAGAGAGAGAGAGAGGGGGGGGGGTACGTACAGCTAGGAGATATGACGAGAAAAAAAGGAGAAGTGAAGAGAGGAGGAACTACATAGGATGGAAGGGAGAAAAAGAAGAGAGGGAGGGGGAGGCTGGACTGAGGAAAGGAGGGAGGAGAGATGGTATCGAGCTTATTGTGAGGAGATTAATGCCAGCTCGACAGCTCACGCATAATTAACCTCCAAAAGGTCATAATACATGAATACTCATACAGCCGTGACGCGAAGGGCAGGTGGTGGTGGTGGTG
Source organism: Chionoecetes opilio (assembly GCA_016584305.1). Lineage (NCBI taxonomy): Eukaryota > Metazoa > Arthropoda > Malacostraca > Decapoda > Majidae > Chionoecetes > Chionoecetes opilio. The sequence goes on along the minus strand of JACEEZ010004305.1, from coordinate 384,242 downwards.
GTGGTGGTGGTGGTGGTGGTGGTGGTGGTGGTGGTGGGGGTGGGGTGGTGGTGGGGTTTGGTGGTGGTGGTGGTGGTGGTGGTGGTGGTGGTGGTGGTGGTGTGGTGGTAGGGGTTGGGGGTGGTGGTGGGGTGGTTGGGTGGTGGGGTGGTGGTGGTGTGGGGTGGTGGGGTGGTGGTGGTGGTGGTGGTGGTGGGGGTGGTGGTGGTGGTGGTGGTGTGGTGGTGGTGGTGGTGGTGGTGGTGGTGGTGGTGGTGGTGGTGATGGTGGTGATGGTGGTGGTGGTGGTGATGGTGGTTTTACAAAGGATTACAAAGGAAACACAAACAGCAACAGACCGATAGGTCCTTACAAGGCTGTTTGCTTTAACTGCACTACACTAACTAGATGATAAGAGAGAAAGGATAGGAAAGTAGAAGGCTCCTCCCCACCCACCCATCCCTCCAGCCGAAGCTGGCCGG
>JACEEZ010004305.1:371281-373781 GCA_016584305.1 Chionoecetes opilio | reverse complement strand
TGTGCAGGGGCAGTGTGGCAGAGCAGTGGTAGGGGCAGTGTGGCAGGGCAGTGTGGCAGGGGCAGTGGTGCAGGGGCAGTGTGGTCAGGGGCATGTGCAGGGCAGTTAGCAGGGGCGTGTAGCAGGGCAGTGGAGGGGCAGGTGGCAGGGGCGTGTGGCTGCGCAGCTGGCAGTGGCCAGTGCAGGGACAGTGTGGCTGATAATCGTGGCAGGGCAGTGAGGGGCAGACTGTGCAGGGCTGTGGACACGGAGTTACCAGCTGGCGATCGACCGTGCACCAATCGGCCGTCCAATCCTGCCACCTACCGCACCAGCGCCGTGGCCTAGCTAAGACTGAAACATGCTTCCAGCAGTGAGGGCTTGCGGGTGTGGGTGTACAGGTAGTCTGAACGGGCTATTGGACTGGTCCGACCCTCACAAAGCTTGCGGATCTCTGGTCCGGCTTCAATGGACTCGACAGCTTGTGCGCTACTCCCTTGTTGGACCTGCTAGGTTGCGATTTGCCTTCCCAGCCAGGCCGGGCGTTATTCAGACCAAATGAAGGGAATACTAATAGCTGACAAATTGGCTGGGCGAGCTAGGTTGCCATTGTCGTTTTGGTGCGGACCGGCGACCCCGTCTTTATCCTCGGCCAGATTTGAGAGAGTCAGGCCGGCTCAAGACGGACGGGGGGAGGCAAAGTATTCATGGGAATTATGAAGTCCTGAGACCAAACAGATGAACTATTTCCACCGCGCCGCTCAGGGAGTATTTTCACAAACATGACAGAGAGTGAGGAAAGGAAGGCAGTGCGTGTAGTCAGGAATGTGTAGTGCGTGTGCGTGTGTGTGTGTGTGTGTGTATAAATATGTGTGCGTCTGCATTTGTCTGTTTGTCTATATTTGTCTGTCTGTGTCTGTCTGCATCTGTCTGTCCGTGTCTGGCTATATCTGTCTGTGTCTGTCTATCTGTCTGTCTGTGTCTGCATCTGAACATTTGTCTGTATCCATCTGTCTGCATCTGTCTGTCTATCAATATCTGTCTATCTATCTACCCCTTTTTCAAACCCAGGAGGCAGTAAGGAGAAGGTAACGAGGCTCATCAATATTCTCTTTGCTATCTTCATTTCTAATCTATATTCACAGTCGTCTCCCACACTTCCCTGTCACAACAAAAAAAAGCTGCCAGACCCATAGAGGCGACCCGCACGTTCCCTCCAGTCCCCCGGCAGCCCCACAGCCTGGAGGGGGCGCGGCCGGAACAAAGCGGCCCTCACATCCCCGCCGAGTTAACGCTCACTTCGAGATCCAACGCGGGTATGGCAGCGGCGATGAGTACTTTGACTCCGTGTCTTTTGAGTCATGGCGGGAGAGAGAGCATCGGGGCGGCGGGGGGCCCTTGGGAGCATCCGGGACTATGAGAAGGGTAGGATACTTCAGGACTATCACTACAATGCCATTATTACCCGTCATCCATGCATCCCCTCCATCACATGTCTTGCTATACTGTATGCCAAGACCAAGGGAAAAAGTCTCTTGGCCTTAGCATATACTATTTCCACCACGCATCATTTTGCTTTACGCCAAATGATAGCCCTTGATCTACTTCATATTTACTTCTCTATACATGTTGCACCTATCTGCCATAGATTTTTAGTTATTGAAAAAACGTGATTTAAAAAAAAATCAAGGTATACCCCCTTGCAAAATTTGCAATATTTTTTGCAAAATAGATTTGTCTGAAAATGAGTTCTTAGCAGTTTTCGGGCATGCTGAACACGAATCTGGAGTCAGTTTTCAGTTACAATGATTAAAGTCCCTATTTCAGCCAATTCACAATGACATGATACTTTCAGATATACCTTAAAAAGCACAAATTAGACAAAACTTATTACAAGACATAAAAATATGATAGGCATTGCTAGATTAACCATTACTTCAATACAATGATCAGTATTAGTATTTTCAGTTTTAGCAATATTATTTTTAATCCCTATTTGAGCCACCCATGCGATTGTCAAAGTACTTATACAAATCTAGGAATACTATATCAATCCTGTGGGACTTCTAAAGTTTCCTATGACTCCTGTAGGATGCGTGGAAGAGCGAAGAGGCCCGTGAAGGACTCTGAATGATTGTATACAAAATAAAGGATACTTTAAAAACAGTTATTTACTGTACATACAAGTCAGACAAAAACTTGCATTCGTATAATAACAACATATCGTGATTCGTCCACATTAGCTCCGGACCATACACGTCCATTCGAGGCTACACCGTCCAAACCATACCCTGTGTTGCACCGTCTGAGCCTAGAAGGAGCCATCACGTCACGCTACACGGTACACGGATGATCAAATGAACACCTGAGTCAATTATAAGCAGGGAAGAAAAAAAAAACCTGTACAGGATTTCGAACTTCAATGTGGCCAGGTGTGTTGTGTGCCTGAGGGGGTGAAGGGGTGAAGGAAGGGCGGGGGGTGGAGGAAGGGGTTAGAGGGAAGGGGGTGGAGGAGGGGGCA
>JACEEZ010004305.1:351281-366281 GCA_016584305.1 Chionoecetes opilio | reverse complement strand
TGTTGGCGGCGCCGAGCACCTGAAGGGCGGCGCTCCCCGGCAGGACGACGGCGAGGAACAGCAGGATAGCCCCTGCCCGGCAGACAACGGTCCCGGGCAGGTGATGGGCTGTAACGCGGCGCCCCTGGGAACTCCAGAGCAATGTGACGGAGATTCCCACGGCGGTGAGTGTGACGGAGGCAAGAATTCTCTTGATGTGGTGGCGGAGGAGCAGGAGGTTGAATACCTGTCCGCTCCCGAGGGTGACTCCGATACTGAGGAGGAATTCTTCTCTGCCGCTGAGGAAGACTCCAATATTGAGGAAGAATTCTTCTCTGCCGAGGAGGATGAGGTAGTATACCGAGGATACCGAAGTTGAATGTTTCCCCGACCTCGCGGATGCCTGGAACATCGATGACGAGTCTCCTGTGATGGAAGAGGAGGAACAGGACCTCGATGTCAAATATTCCCCTCAGATGGAAGAGGAGGAGGAATGGACCGATGTCGAGGATTCCCCTCAGATGGAAGAGGAGGAGCAGGGGATCGATGTCGAGTATTTCCCTCAGATGAAGAAGGAGGACCTTTGGGATGTGGTATTCGACTGCGCCGCCGCGGTGAATGTCCTGCTCATCGGCTACCAATTATGGCTGGAGTACTTCGAAAATCATACTTGAGCGAATAAACTAGCACGCAAATATTTGCGTTAATAGAAGTTAATTCGCTGTTACGTCGAAAGAAGAATTTTGATAAAGAGAAATTTGAGAATTAAAAATTTTGTTTGGCTGCTGCGTGTTAGGAAAAAAAAAAAGAAAAAAAAAAAAGAAGCAACCTTGCAGACTAGAGGGAAACTCTTCACTCACGCAATGTACTTCCACAGCATACAGGCAAATGAGGAGGAACTATCCTGTCACGCCATTACTTCCCGAATACTGAGGATAATATCTTCTCCCCTGAAAGACACCAATATTGAGGAAAATCTTCTCCTGCAGAGATGAGTTCACTACCGAGATACCTGAAGTTGAATGTTTCTCCCCGCCTCGCGAATCCTAGTGAATAAACTCGACTTGACGAGTCTCCGAATGGAACAGGCAAAACAGACCTCTATGTCAATCATTCCCCCAGTGCAATAGAGGAGAACTGCGACCGATGTCGAGACATTCCACCTCATTGAGGGATGAAGAACCGATGTCACGAAGATTCACCACTAACCATTGAAGAGAGAGAATGACGTGTCGGATTCCCCTCAGATGGAAGAGAGGAATGACCGATGTCAGATCACCCTCAGTGAAAGGAGAGCAGGGATCCGATGTCGAATTTCCCCAAACATGAGAAGGAGACCTTTGGGATGTGGTATTCGACTCGCGCCGCGGTGAATATACCCTGCATCATCGGCACCAATTATGGCGGAGTAACTTCTAAATCATACTTAAGCGAATAAAACTAAGCATACAGCAACATTTGCGTTAAATTAGAAGTTAATTCGACGTACCGTCGAAAGAATCACTTTGCATATTAAAAACATTTGCAAATTAAATTTTTGTTTGGCTGCTGCTGTTCACAAAAAAAAAAAACAAAAAAAAAACAAAAAATAAAAAAAAGAAAACTACCATGTACACACACATTGCAATAAAACTCTTACTTCACTGCAATCATTCACACACAACCATTGCAATAAAACTCTTACTTCACTGCAATCATTCACACACAACCATTGCAATAAAACTCTTACTTCACTGCAATCATTCACACACAACATTACCGGCAGACTTTCACAAACGAGACTTCTTCCAAGAACTTCTACGAGCGATCGACACTATAAAAACTATGAAAATATGAATTAAGCTAATACATCAATTTCACCACTATATATTTACCATATTCATTCCTGTATACAACTTGACCAGACGACAACTTGATACACACTCTAACTCGCTAAAGAGAGATCCAATACCATTCCTGCTACACATCATCATCAGTCAACATCTCGATACACACTCCAACACGCTAAATAGAGCATCCAATACCCTTCCTGCCACACATCATCATCACACACCATCCACATCCCATTACACATTCTCCCTAAACACGGAGACAAACTTTCCCGCCGGCAAATCAAGAGACCTCCCGTGAGCAGACGCAGCAATCAGGTTTTGGCGTTCTGTTTAATACAAGGGAAGATAAAGGGAGACAGAACAATGGTTGGGGGTTCAGGGAAGTGGAGGCGTAAGGGGGAGGAAGAGGAAGGGAGGGGGAGGAAGAGAAGGGACAGACAGACTCGAGGCTTTACAGATTACTTTCAATCATGTTTCGTCATCTCGCATCTGTCTATGTGAACTCCTTTTCCTCATCCATATCTTTCGTTTTTTCCCATATTTTTCTTACCCTTTCAGTGTTCTACCTTCTTCTTTTCACCATCTAACATCTTTCCTCTCCCTTTTCCTCATCCACCTTTTTTCCATTTGCCCTATTTTTTCATTACCCCTTCAGCGTTCTACCTTCCTTTCACCACATGTTTTCTTTCCTTCCTCTCTTCTCCCTATTTCCCATTTTGTCTTTCTACACCTATTAATCCCTCCTATCTGTTCCTTACCCCTTCACATACCTTCTTTTACCCCTTCTTCTCTTTCCTTCCTCTCTTCTTCTGTCCCTGTTTCCCATCTCTTTCCTTCCTCTCTTCTCATCTCCCTCTTTCCCATCTTGTCTTTCTACATCTATTATTCCCTCATCTCTTTTCTCTCACCCCTCACGCACACCCAAACCCTCTGTCCGTACTTGCTCCTTCCCGCCCCCGCCGCTAAACACAAAGGGCGGGACAGGCGGGGTGGAGGCGAGAGGGTCACCAGATGGCGTCGGCGTCAGGCCCTCGCGTCAAATGGATCTTGATTAGGGAAAGTTGTTGTGTTGTTCTTTTGGCGGTGGTTTGGAGATGGACAGTGGCGGTGGCGGTGGTGGTGGTGGTGGAAATCAAAGCCTTTAGAATTAGGTTGGTAATTCTAAAGTATATTCTCCTGATTCTAAAGGCTTTTGTGGAAATAGTATTGATGATGTAACGGTGGCGGTGATGAGGTGGCGAAATAGATGTTGGTGATGATGGGGAAAAGGATAACGATATAGGAGGATGACGACGATTACCAGAACGAAGACAAAGATGATGAGGATGAGTACAACATATATAGAAAGATGAAAACAGTTACAGCCAAACCCACGATAGCAAGTGACGCATGTTTGACACTGATGCAGAAAAGATAAATAGGAACAACAGTGACGCTGGTGACATGGTATACCAAGGCCAAGGGAATTAAGATATCTATTCCCTTTGGACTTGTGGTCTATACGTAATAGGACAGCATTTTGAGGCTTCAGAAACAACATGATAAGAAAACATAACAAGTACATCCACATCCAAGCCGACTTAATTCCCGTTTTACTGAAGAGTATGTTGTTTTTACTCTTGACCCCCGGGCTAAGTTACGTTAGGTTTGCGGATAGGTTAGTTACAATTTTCATGGTAGCTTGAGGTACTTTTGCGTGGAATATAATGAAGGTATTTTCGAAACAATCCTATGGTTAGTTTCAGAGCTACAGCCAAGCGTCTTCACTCGGAAACCACATACTCACATAGAGAATGGGAATATGCTCCCCGGCTCTCTCACCTTCCCGCTCCACAAAAACTTCTTCCATACCCTGAAAGATGAAGGGGTGAACAGCGCCCCTACCACTTCCCCTACTTCTCCCTCTCTGCCATTTGGCCTTACGCAGTCCTCCTAACCTAACCTAACCTAACATAAGAAATAATTATAATGTGTTTTGATTTTACTAGTTTTTTTTTACTTACTTATGTGGAACTGATTACCCAATACCCGAATTATAAAACTAAACATTAAAAACTGTCGAAATAACTGAAATAAATAACTGTCTATCTAAATATAAAAAATTGAAATAAATAACTGTCGGCGAAATGTCCGTTAGGTGATAAGTTCGCCGATGAAAAGTCCATTCGGCAAAAAGTTCCGTGTCTGGCGAAGTGTCTGTCGTCGAAAAGTCCGTCGGCAAAAAGTCCGTGTGGCGAAGTGTCTGTCGTCGAAAAGTCCGTCGGCAAAAAGTCCGTGTGGCGAAGTGTCTGTCGTCGAAAAGTCCGTCGGCAAAAAGTCCGTGTGGCGAAGTGTCTGTCGTCGAAAAGTCCGTCGGCAAAAAGTCCGTGTGGCGAAGTGTCTGTCGTCGAAAAGTCCGTCGGCAAAAAGTCAGTGTGGCGAAGTGTCTGTTGTCGAAAAGTCCGTCGGCAAAAAGTCCGTTTGGCGAAGTGTCTGTCGTCGAAAAGTCCGTCGGCAAAAAGTCCGCCACGGATTTTCTCGAGCGTGGAAGCCGAACGGATGCATAATTTAACGCACTACTTGTATTATAAAAAAATCACTTAAAGTTCTTTTACTACCACGATTACATTAATTTTTATCATAACTGCTTTGACACAACTATGCTAATCCCTCCTTGCTTCTTGAACCTCCAGTCATGTCCTGTATTCCTCCTCCCTCCTCCACTACTTCTACTTCCCTTCCCTTCTTCCCCTCCCTTCCCTCACTCAGTACCCAGCGTCCCTCACACTTCCCCTCCCTTCCCTCACTCACTACTAACCAGCATCCCTCACAATTCCTTTCCCTCCCTTCCCTCACTCACTATATACTAACCAGCGTCCTTCACATCCCCTCCCCTTCCCTCCCTTCCCTCACTCACTACTATACCAGCATCCCTCACACTTCCCTTCCCTTCTTCCCTCCCTTCCCTCACTCACTACCCAGCGTCCCTCACACTTCCCCTCCCTTCTTCCCTCCTTTCCCTCACACTTCATCTCCCTTTTTCCCTCCTTTCCCTCACACTTCCCCTCCCTCCTTCCCCGCTTCCCACCCTCACTCCTCCTTCTGCCCCCTCACAATGGCGCCGCGGGGGACCTCAGCGATAAAGAGCTGTGGCTAAAAGGCGAACATTAACTTCAAATGACGATCAGAGTGAACTTGCAGTGGCATTGAGACGCGCTGGGACGGATAAGCAAGTGGTATGCAGCCCTTTGTGTCGTCCATTATCAGCAGGGGGGTGGGGGGTGAGGGGTAGGGAGGGGTGGGGGTTGTGGAAATGCTTTGAGGAGGTAGGGGGGTTGGGGGAAGGAGCGGGGGTCAGGCTGGAATGTGTTCAAATTTATGTGGATGGTCTCCGATGAAGTGTTTAATCTAAGGTATTTTCTACATACAGATTTCACGGGGCCATGGTCACACTAGGGGTTGTGGCGCCAGGGGGTTGTGGCGCCCGCTGAGTGTGTGTCCCGCGCCAGACACCTGCAGGCCCCCTCACACTGCCTTGTCACACCCTAGGCCTCCTTGAAGGGTGTGAACAGTAGGAAACAAGTATTTACATGTATGCTTCTCTTTTCTTACTTTTTCCAGGACTCATATTTTTTTTGTACAGAAACCATCGTGAATATAAACAAACGTATATTCGCTCAAAATCAGATTAATAATTGCTATTATTGCTATCATTATCATTATTTTCATGATTACCCTCATTGTCACTCTCATCTGTCATCACTCTCATTGTTGCTAATGTATTTTTCTTTAATTTTTGTAGACATCATTCTTATTGTAATCATGACAACAACCAATGGGGGTCAAAACCTTTACAGATACACCCACCACACCATACGTTAAGAGTTACAGTTTTCATATATCCTTGAAAAAATGTACATATGTTGACACCAAACGTTATATAAAAGTCAAAGTCACCATACGTAATTTTCATTTAATTTCATTAATTTTCAATTTTTCATATTTCCTATACGTAAAATACATATGTTGACACCATGGTTTACTACTACTTACACACTACTATTTAGATCATGGTTGACACTAAACATTATATAAAATCAAAGTCACTACGGGTATCAGTGGCTTTCAATATCGAGCATCACAGCAAATACTCCCCACAACTACTCCATCAAACACAGCCATGAACCCAATACGCCAAAAGAACCGCCTTCTAAGCCTCACCTGTTAACCTACCCTTAATAGACGCCTAAAAACCCTATGATACGAGGAACGGGCGACTAATACCCTGACGATGGCAATTAATTAACGCATTCCTTTATGCCGTGTTGTTGTGCGGGCCAGCGGGACAGCGGGGGAACCTCATACGGACCTAATCCCGCCCCGCCCCGCCATGGCAGACCCGCAGGTGAGCCGCGTGGGAGTGAACCAGAACAAGAGATCCTCAACCTCAAGTAGGACTCCAAAGCCTTGAGGGTGAGGGAAGGGTGGGGGGCGCCAGTACTTCCCAACACTCGCTATTCATGTGGCGGAGAGTCCCATAACAGGTCCTCATTAGCCGGGAAATTCCGTAAAAAGGCAAAAGGTTCTTGTGTGTGGGACCTGTTGGGTGAAGAAAGGGCGGCTAAACAATGTACAGGTGTGTGTGTGTGTGTGTGTGTGTGTGTGTGTGTGTGTGTGTGTGTGTGTGTGTGCGTGTGCGTGTGCGTGTGTGTGTGTGTGTGTGTGTGTGTGTGTGTGTGTGTGTGCAATAATGATGGCATATATAAAATAGAAAAAGTGTGAATTAATGTTTCTTTGCCATTACTTTCTTTCAGGATACGTTTTGATGCTACATTTCTTATTCTGTCTACTGAAGGAAACTAGATCGTGATTGAGGGTCTGATGATTTGATGATGACAACAATGATAGGGTAAGGATCTGTATATATGGAGACAGGCCTGAATTCTCTCCATCATATAATTATTAATCCCGTTCATGACATATATACTTTTTGGGCTCTCTCTCTCTCTCTCTCTCTCTCTCTCTCTCTCTCTCTCTCTCTCTCTCTCTCTCTCTCTCTCTCTCTCTCTCCACACATCACCTGCGCCTCTTACCCTTTCACCTCTCCCCTTTTCTCCAATTTCCCTTCCTTTTATACGTCACCTCCCGATCTCACTTCACTCTCCTTTCTATTATGTCCCTTTACTCTCCCTACACTCACCCTCCCTCTTGCTTCACTCCCCTTCCTTCCCTGCCTTCCTAACTCCATCGCTCCCTACTCCTTGATCTCTCAACTTGGTGGCACAAAAATGTTTCTCCTTGCCTACATAACTTCACCCTTCCCTGACTTATTCCTAATACCCACCTGGTTGTTCCACCTTGTTCGTTTACCACCCTCTCCACCCTCTCCCTCTTACCACCCTCTCACTCTACCTGTATATCTCAGTAAGTGGAATAGGCTCAATAGGCTGGAATATCTCATAGGTGTCTCGTAATTTAGATATAGTGCTACGTGACTGGTAATGAATAATAGTACGAGGTTCAGAATATGTTTCGTAAGAATGGTACAGACTCATGTCTTTAAAAAAATAGTAACAAAGAAAGATAACTTGGTAGTTGTCTCTCGGGTAACACTGGTGACCTGATTCCAAGACCCTGGTGGTATTCAGTAGTGTTGTGCAGAAACTTACTTCAGGACAGATGGTTCATAAAATCAAAGGAGCACCTAACTCTACCTTAGGATAAATCGACCTGGAATGCACTTCAATCAAACCTGAAATTAGCAGTTTCTGATTCTGGGGCAAAAAACTGCTAAAATTACACCTAAAAATTAACACTCTTAATTATGGGACAATTTTTTTTATACTTTATAAAGATGCTTTGAATTAAACACTTAATTAAGAGTATATTACTTACTTAATTATTATTTACTTAATTAATTTAAGTAATTTATTTAGCCACACCTGCCCCCGCCCCCCCTCAGTAACCCCCTATAGCCACACTCAGGGTCAGAAAGTACCCACACCTGCCCTCGCCCCCCTCAGTAACCCCCTATAGCCACACTCAGGGTCAGAAAGTACCCACACCTGCCCTCGCCCCCCTCAGTAACCCCCTATAGCCACACTCAGGGTCAGAAAGTACCCACACCTGCCCTCGCCCCCCTCAGTGCCGGCCACAAACACGCAACACACGGCTGGTTGCTCCGTGAAGCGCGAGTAACAAAGCCAATTAATGAGCCTGACGGGAGCGCGGAAGCCTCGCCGCTCTCAGGAGTCAGGTGGGAATGGACACTAATGTTCCTGGGAATGTAATAACGGGGAATGTGTTTGTCTGGAAGCACTTGCCGGCGACTGGGGAGTTTTTGTCTTTGTTTTATATCGTTATTAGCACGAATTTATATATATTTCTACAGTATTAGTAGAAAAAAGAATAAAAGTAATGAGCCCAAACTTTTAACACTAATTTTCCTGGGAATGTAATGGCGGGGGATGTGTTTGTCTGGAAGCACTTGGCGGCGACTGGGGAGTTTTTTCTCTTCTATTTTATATCGATATTAGTACGAATTTATATCTATTTCTAGTAATTCTATCGATCTCTAGTATCTCTAGTATCTATCTCTAGTAATTCATATATATTTCTATTAATTCTATCTATCTCTAGTAGGTCTATGGTATCTATCTCTAGTAATTTATATATATTTCTAGTAATTCTATCTATTTCAAGTATCTATGGTATCTATCTCTAGTAATTCATATATATTTCTAGTAATTCTATCTATCTCAAGTATCTATAGTATCTATCTCTAGTAATTTATATATATTTATTTCCTATTAGTAAAAATAAGATAGGTAATGAGCCCAAACTTTATAATGGAACTCTAATTCTTATCGTTCTTAATACAAATTTATATCTATTTCCAGTATTAGTAGAAAAAAGGAAAGAGCCCAAAATGTATCGAACTTTTTATGCATGGCTGTTGAATTGTGGTTTTTTTCCCCACTCGCAATTATTCCCTATTCTCTTCTTCTATTTCATATCGCTATTAGTACGAATTTATATCTATTTCCAGTATTAGTAGTAACAAAAAAAAGGTAATGGGCCAAAACTTATCAACGTCTTTTTATGCATGGCTGTTGAATTGTATTGTGTTTTTTTCCCTCACTCGCAATTATTCCCTATTATCTTCTTCTATTTCATATCGTTATTAGTAAGAATTTGTATCTATTTCTAGTATTAGTAGAAAAAAAGGTAATGGGCCCAAACTGTATCTACCTTTTTATGCATGGCTGTTGAATTATGATTTTTTTCCTACTCACAATTCCCGCAAAATGTCATTGCATGTTTACCTTTCTCCCTCCCGGGCATGGAGGTAGTATGGGTAGAGACGCCCTGAGACGCGCGGGTTGAAGCCAAGTCGGCCATATTGCTGTGGGTTACGGGAGCCCACAACTCTACTGCCAAGAAGAGATAAATCATCCCATGGAAGTATTTTGAGATTCCTGGGAGTAACGTCGGTCCATTTTAAGTGCAAACAGTGTAAAAAGTGAAAAGAAAGAGTGGGTATCTCAGTCACCCAGTGCTTGACATTGCCCACAGCAGTGTGGCGGACGGGGGAGAGCGGTGGCTTCACCAGACAACACAGACCGCGCGGCTCAGGGCGTCTCCACCCATACTACCTCCATGCTCCCGGGCCATGACGCGCCGAGGAAGACAACAAGTAAGGTCATCGCTGAATATGACCTTGCAATCTCTTCACTATTCCTCATAACACAGTGGACATAGTGCAAGGTTTATACTATTTAGAAGAATCGCTAATTAATTCCTCACATCTAATAACGTTCCAACTAATATCTAGATAAATATGTCTAACAAATCCTTTTTTTCAGTTCATTGGTAGGTTCGTCGACAAAAATTAAGCTTGGTAATTGTCATCTTTTTGTTAATGCTGAGTTTTTTTCTTCTCTCTCTCTCTCTCTCTCTCTCTCTCTCTCTCTCTCTTCTCTCTCTCTCTCTCTCTCTCTCTCTCTCTCTCTCTCTCTCTCTCTCTCTCTCTCTCTCTCTTCTCTCTCTCTCTCTCTCTCTCTCTCTCTCTCTCTCTCTCTCTCTCTCTCTCTCTCTCTCTCTCTCTCTCTCTCTCTCGTAGCGCCCCCTAAAGACAGCCAGCTAACTTCACCCAGCCAGCTCGCCCGTCCGGTCTTCCATTGTCTGTGTCTAATGAGGCGACCGTTACCAAGCTCTCCCGCGCCTGTGATAGCCACTGGCAAGGCGGCGACACTCCTCTCAACATGTAGCTCTCAAAGGCACCAACCCCAAAAACAAAATCCAACACACAACACCACACAATAAACACACAACGCACCACACCACAACCCCACAAGGGCAGGCAGGCATAAAAAACAGGAACAACAAAACACTCTTTCACTCTCTTCTGTCTCAGTTGGGGGGGGGCGCGGGGTATGAAATAAGAACACTCAAAGGGGGGAAACCCCCGCCCCCCTCCCCCCCCGCCCCCTCCAACCCCTCGAATGCCCCTAAACCCCCCCTTCCAACACCCTCCACCATGTAACAACTTTCAACGGTTCTCAATTCATGGCCGGATGAAGGAGGACAAAAGAATGGGCTACGTATCAAGATCCTGAAACATTAGTGACGGTGGGAGGGTGTGTGTTGGGTGTGTGTTTTTGTGGTGTGTGTGTGTTTGGGTGTGTGTGGTTTTTTGTGTGTTGTGTGTGGGAAATGTGTTGTATTGTGTTGTTGTTTGGTGGTAGGGGGGAGGAAAAAAGGGGACAAGGGAGATAAGGAAAGGGACGGACTTAAGGAGACAAAGGTTTTAATAAAAGGGAAAAGAAAGGGATTATCAGAAGGAATGCAAAAAAGGGCGAGTAAATTTAGATAATATGAACGCAAGGGAAAAAATAAGAGGAGGACTTGGAAATAAAATGGGCGAGGTTACAGTACGGATGAGAAGAGGGAGTGATACAGAATTAATAGTAATACCAAAGGAGGGAGAGAAAGGGTTAGAAATTGATATGAAGAGAGAAAATGGTGGATGAAGAGACAATGCTGAAGAGGCTCTAACGTAAAAATAAAAAATGAGAGGGTGCAAAAGTAAGGAAAGAGGGAGAGAGAAAAGAAAGAATAGGCAGAATATTTTATTACAGGCAACTTTGGGTCATTCTTAAGCACCTCTGTCAATATATACGTACTGATGAGAAGGATAAAACGCCGGGTTAGATTTTAGCCAACCACTGCACACTGGCGGCTTATAACATGTACACCCTGGATGGAAACTCTCACCATCTAAGACCGCTTTCTTCTTAGACCACTTTAGGGCTTCCTTCTTAGACCACTTTAGGGCTTTCTTCTTAGATCACTATAGGGCTTCCTTCTTAGACCACTTTAGGGCTTCCTTCTTAGATCACTTTAGGGCTTCCTTCTTAGATTACTTTAGGGCTTTCTTCTTAGATCACTTTAGGGCTTCCTTCTTAGATCACTTTAGGGCTTCCTTCTTAGATCACTTTAGGGCTTCCTTCTTAGATCACTTTAGGGCTTCCTTCTTAGATCACTTTAGGGCTTCCTTCTTAGATCACTTTAGGGCTTCCTTCTTAGATCACTTTAGGGCTTTCTTCTTAGATCACTTTAGGGCTTCCTTCTTAGATCACTTTAGGGCTTCCTTCTTAGACCACTTTAGGGCTTCCTTCTTAGACCACTTTAGGGCTTCCTTCTTAGATCACTTTAGGGCTTCCTTCTTAGACCACTTTAGGGCTTCCTTCTTAGATCACTTTAGGGCTTCCTTCTTAGATCACTTTAGGGCTTTCTTCTTAGACCACTTTAGGGCTTCCTTCTTAGACCACTTTAGGGCTTCCTTCTTAGACCACTTTAGGGCTTCCTTATTAGACCACTTTCTAATAAACTTTCTTTTCTTGGGTATCGTCGCCGCTTTCCATCCACCTAACTTACCAAAATATTCTCTATATAGTGATTCCCGATTATGACGCTCCAGGAAAAAAATACTCCTGTTCGTCTAGATATTGTCTTATTCCCTTTCATTTTCGTCTTCAATAAGGTTTTTATAAATGTTTTTAATGGTGCATACGTTTTCACTTTACCTATGCTACCTTGTTTTTTAGTTTATCTTTAGTACATACACTACCATTGCCACCTGTTTATCATTGGGGTAAATAATAACATCGCTAATTGTTCCCAGATAAACTACTGCTATTTTATTAGTCTGCTATATTACTACTAATTTTTTTTTGTGAGTCATTGTTCCTGCTTGTTCGCCGCAACTTTGGTCTGGTGTTTGGCCGATCGCTTGGTCTTTGAAGGCATAGAGCAGCGAGGAAATCTTTGTACTGTGACTTCACTTGAGGTGCAGGAAAACCTTGTTATTCTTCACAACCCATTAAGAGGGAGGAGGGGCGGACAAGGGCCTCCAACCGCCCGGTGCAGCGCGGCCCTCCACGCCACGTTTTGTCAGGGAGTAATTGTTGTCAAGACCAAGTTTGAGCACGATTGTTTCACGGCTGATCTGTGGTGGAGGGCGAGGGGGGGGGGGGGGCAGGATGAGAACGGGTCGCGGCGGACAAAACAAGGCTGGGAACAAAATCAAACTGAAGTGGTCGCCACAATCGGCTTCATATTAACCCGAACTTTGGCGCGACAGTGTTGCCATCTACACACACACACACACAACACACACACACTTCTAGGTCTCAGCCACTATATCTAAGGCTCTTCCACCTCGTCAGTCTCCCTCGACGTCTAAGTCTAACCTCACCTAAGTCTAACCAAGTCCTAAGTCGACCCTCCAGTCTAACGTCGCCTTCCACCGCCTCCCGCCCCTGCAGTCTGTCACCTCTGCATGGGAAGCCCCGCAGTGCACTAACGAGATCGCCACATCATGCCTTCCTTCCAGGCTGGGATGTAATTACCATTCAGCAGTTCCAGAGTCTCTTAATTAACAAGTTGTCATGCTTGAGGAGGAACAATATAGAAGAAAGTCAAAATTCAACGCGGCAAATTTCATGCATCGAAATATTTTGCTTATTAAAGAAAAATACATCACTAATTGTATGTTTCAAAACCACATTTCAGTATTTTAAAACATCCTTGAATTCATTCTAATCACAACTTGTATTTCGGAACACGGTATTCAAGTAACAATAAACTACAACTTATATCTACTTAAAAAGAAAGAAAAAAACCCATATATATACGATACCGTTGCTACGTTATGAAAAAATGACATTGTTTTATCCACCAACTAGAATGATGTCAACAGATCACGTTGTGTGGTGAGTAATTACCTATCATTCACGCTCACTAAACACACCAGGTCGCCTTTGCTTTACCACTGCACGACTTCTGAGAGACAACAACCTAACCTTTCTTCTACCACCACTACCACCACTACCACCATTAAGACGCAAACTATTCCCTAACTCTGCTACCGCCCTTCCTGTTAATGCAAGCCGGGCCTCCTTTCATTTATCACTGGCCGACTTCTGAGAGACAACAACCTTTTACTTCGTCGCCATAACATCTCCCTTTTTCCACAATAAGGTCTTGGCGGTAAAGACTGACAAGACCCTGATGACGGACACTCCAGGGCAGCGGCGGGTCCCTTCACATCCCTGACTCAAAGAGGAAAAGAGTTCTTGTTAAAAAATGAAAGTAAAGTGAATGATGAAAATCTTGGCACGGCTGAGAGTGACGGGAGCAATATTAAATTTTCTTATTTTCTATATTTTTTTCGTCACATCCTCCATGCTATTTCTTCTTTTGTTTGAGTTCTCTTTTTCTTCCTCTCCCTGCCCCTCTTCGTCTTCGTTCACTTTCTCCTCTTCTTTTATTTCCTCCTCTGTCTTCTTTACCCTCTTCCGCCTTTTCCTTCCCTCCCTCCTTCCTTGCCGCCGCTTCAATCACCCGCCGATCCATTTCTGTTTTGATCGAATATTTTGTCCTTCCTTCTTCCCTCGTGCACGCTGCCCTCCACACTTTTCCTTTTTTACTTTCTTTCACTTCCTTCCCTCCTCCTTCCTTTGTGCCTCCCTTCCTTCACTCCCTCCCAGCCAGACCGACGACTCTTCAGCGTCAGGAGTCGTGGGAAGCCACAACACAAACTTCCAAAAAATGTTCCGCCTTTGTCCGCCTCACCCTGGGACGGGAACCCGTGGCTCACCGCCTGCCCGCCTTAACGATTATAATGTATTATACATATATATATATATATATATATATATTTTTTTTTCACTAACACTCATGTCACCACAGCGTATACGGGATCTTATTTTGCTTTGTACTGTAATATACGTGGAGTAAACTATGCACCATTGAGGGAGAAGAGAAACACAGAGGGCACGGCACGGCAGGGCTCGCGAGGGTTGGCGGCGAGTATCACGCCTGAGTGGCGGAAAAAGTTAAGAGTTGAGTGCGAGGCGGGTAATGGGCGGGAGTGCACGGCGGGCAGCCAGGCGAGACAGAGGTACAGTTACTACGGTACTGCACCACCACGCATCAAGCCCCACAGCTCTGTCATCGGGCTTGAAACAGAGGCACATGCAGGCTTTAATATCTCTCATGGAACTGTTGTCACGGTGGGAGGCTTTGGGTGTGATGGGTCGTGCTGTCATGGCGGCAGTGGCAACAGTGGCGAAGGCAGCTTTGTGGCTCACAAAAAAGGGAGGTGGTCGCCAGGGCCGCCACCTGTGTCCCTTGAATGAAAGTCCGACGCTCTCGACTCCTCAAGCATCAAGTGGCCCTTCAGAGGCAGTGGAGGGGCCCCCGCGACCCCCTCCGTCCTGGCCTGGTTCTGGCTTAGTGACCCTCGTGGCGGGGCGACCCTGCGTGCCTCCCTTCCCTCGCCTCCCGGGAGTATACAGCGCAAGGCTAAGGGATATAAAGCTCTTCTCCTTAGCCTTGATACAGGGAAGAAATATAAAGCCGTTTGCGAGCCAACACAAACTTATAAGTGTTTGTGTTTCTTGACGTGGTGCCAGAGTTGTAGAGTTGTGTAGTGTTCGTCTGTTGATGGCTTATGTTTTTCCTATCAAATAAATACCACAGTTGGAGTTTTTGTTTTAAATCCATTATGAAACTCGGAACTTTTTTTTTCTCTCTCTTTTTCTCTCTTTCCCTCGTATTTAGGCTTCAAACTTTTCATAAATGAGTAACTAAATACTCTCACACTTTTCAATCGCCATTTTAATTCCTATTTTTTTTCTCTTCA